>JAMKPZ010004612.1:0-27527 GCA_024699675.1 Amphibolis antarctica
GCCTTTTCCCCTTTTCTACAACATTGCTAAAACACGATGAACAAGAAAGTTCAACATAAAGTACATAAAGTTAAAACAATGCACAACTTGGGTTTTAGCGCCTTTTCCCCTTTTCTACAACATTGCTAAAACACGATGAACAAGAAAGTTCAACATAAAGTACATAAAGTTAAAACAATGCACAACTTGGGTTTTAGCGCCTTTTCCCCTTTTCTACAACATTGCTAAAACACGATGAACAAGAAAGTTCAACATAAAGTACATAAAGTTAAAACAATGCACAACTTGGGTTTTAGCGCCTTTTCCCCTTTTCTACAACATTGCTAAAACACGATGAACAAGAAAGTTCAACATAAAGTACATAAAGTTAAAACAATGCACAACTTGGGTTTTAGCGCCTTTTCCCCTTTTCTACAACATTGCTAAAACACGATGAACAAGAAAGTTCAACATAAAGTACATAAAGTTAAAACAATGCACAACTTGGGTTTTAGCGCCTTTTCCCCTTTTCTACAACATTGCTAAAACACGATGAACAAGAAAGTTCAACATAAAGTACATAAAGTTAAAACAATGCACAACTTGGGTTTTAGATTGTGTCCTAATCTGTCTTCACGCAAGCAGAAAAACCTCTATCATGAGCATGAATCACCAAGAAAGAAGAATAAGGTTTAACTCACCTTCTTGACACCACGGACTTTCTTGGCT
The DNA here is from genome assembly GCA_024699675.1 of Amphibolis antarctica. Classification (NCBI taxonomy): domain Eukaryota; kingdom Viridiplantae; phylum Streptophyta; class Magnoliopsida; order Alismatales; family Cymodoceaceae; genus Amphibolis; species Amphibolis antarctica. The sequence continues at coordinate 709 of JAMKPZ010004612.1, forward strand.
CGGTTCTTTCTTTCCTTCACCTGTTTTCTAGACTTCTCACGTTTTGTTGCAAGGCCATTCTGTCAAAAAAAAAAAGCTTTTAATCAGTCTATGCATGCAAGAAACTTATATTACACGAAAAGTTTAAATCTCACAAGTATAAAAATATAAAACAAAAGTAAATATGAGTTTCCTTTAGTGAAATCCTTTTCTTTAGTGCACCACAAGTACAAAGTGGCTATCAGAAAATTACTAGTAAGAAAGAGAAAATAGTGATAGGGGAGCTACAGGTCAATATAAGACAACAGACAACCCATCCTTGTGGTATATGGTATGCAAGTCTAGCATGGTCTCTTGAGAGCATCCTGTCAGACTGTAATTTAATTCCTCTAGATGATTTCCTTTGTGGGTAGCATTGGATTTCGAAAGCTGCTAATATTCCTATTAATTTCGTAGTTGAAACAAAAAACGGAAAACATTATAAAGTAAATGTGTGCTGGACAACCATGTTTCATTTCAAAAAGAATATTACATCATCTCCATACTTGTTTCCTATCGTTCAGTGAAAGATTCTACATTAATTATCTTAACTAGCATTCTTATCCACTGTCTAAAAATTAAGACAGTATGGTCAATTCATATGTATGTTGGATTTTTTATTGGAAGAAGTTGCAACCATCAATGGCTTTGTTCCAGTTGTATCAACACTTATAAAGCTGGTAATTTTTAACATCAAGGAGTTTGCCAATCCGTTTGAACCAATAAAAACACTAATTTAAAGTTATCACTGATCAAAATTAGAAATGCAATGGAAGTTCCAAGAAAACTGACTCAATGCGGAAAACCTATGATGAATATATAAAGATACGCAGATTCCATTATGTAACAGTAAAACGGTCAATGAAGCAACGTGTCAACTCAATGAATAATGAAAGATCAAGGATTTGTTCACAAGTAACTTTTTTCAACTCTTAAAATCACTTCCGACATCATTATTACTACATAGATTCTAATGTATAAGCTTTTATCACCCAAATTAGTATACAGTTTCAACTCTCTCGCGAAACAAATTCCAGCTCCACTTTCCAATTCCCGCTAAGAAAAGCTACTCGTGAACATACCCCAAGAATAATAAATATCGAAATTGCTACATACCCTGATAAGCCTGTACTTGGGCTCGTATTTCTTTGCACTGTCGATATTGTCGTAGATAAGCCCAAAACCAGTGGACTTGCCACCGCCAAAGTGCGTCCTGAACTTGAACACAATGATGGTGTTGGCATCTCTAACGTCATATATCTTCGCCAGCTTTTCTTTCAACTCCACCTTCACCACACCGAAAAAGAAAATGTCATCATCAAAGCCCACACACCAAGCCCAACAAAAAACATAAACAAAAGGGTCTCAGCCGAAGAGAAGGAACCTTTGAGACATTCGCTCGTCCAGGGTGCAGAACATCGATGACCTAACGAAAAGACCCAAAACCAGAAGAACAAATGACGAGATCAAAAAGATCGATGGACTCTGGGAATGCATCAGCATAGTGAGAGAAAGGGGCAATACGAATTGCTTCCGGGAGAGAAGGCGGTTCGTCATGAACTTCCTAGTGCGGATCGTCACAGCTTTGGTGTCCGCCATCTTCCGCTCGCCCTTGCCGTCTTCTGCAGGCGACGAGAGTGTGATTTGCAGGAAGACAAAAAAAAAACCCTAGCTTCACATCAATTTATGCACCGTTTTTTCAATTTTCAGAATAAAATATATTTATCTCTCTTTTTAAATCGATTGGCCAAGCAAGAAAATTTAAATATAATTATATAAATAAATAATAATAAGCTATACCTAATTGTGAATTTTAAGATATTTAAAAAAATATCAAGATTTATTTAATGTAAGTAAAAATTCTATCGTTTATTAAGAATTACTTAAATAAAAATTAAAAATTTATGGGAAAATAACTTACCATGTGAAACTTTACCTAGCACGAGTGCTCTTAATTTTTGGAATAGATTGAAGTTTTTTTTGAGTTATGTAATAAATATATCTTTTTTATTAAGAATAATGTGACAATTTTAAGATTTTAGAACATCAACTTTAACGTAATTAATTTCTCACCTGGAGGAGTTGCTCGTTTATAACTTGAAACAATAATCACTTCTCAAAGCTTAAAAGATATAACTACCTTCAACACATGCTAATTTCATAGGTAATTTTCAAGATTTTGGTTTTCTATTTTTTTTAGAATTTTTTATTTTTCATTTTTCCTCTTTATTTTTCTAAATTTTTTAGATTTTGGTTTTTCTTATTTGTTTAGTTATTTTTGTAAATCAACATTAATTTTTCGACGTCTAGAATTTATAAAAATTTTCTATTGTTAAATTAGGAGTATTTGTCTAAAAATAGTATAATTTGATTCAGTATATTGTAATTTTTGAAATTAAAAGTATTTTATTATAACGGTTGAAAATCTTTGTAAGAATATTTGTTGATGTAATTCATTTGCACTTAAATATTTTTAATATTATAAAAATATAAAATTAAAATTTTATAAATACTTTTATTTATTTTTAAAAATATTTTTAATAAGACAAATTCTTAAAATATTGTTAACAACATTTATCAACAAAAGTCTAAAATTAAAACTTCCAAAAAGTTTTAAAAAAATACTGTTTCAACAAACAAACATAACTCTAAAATTGTGACTCTTTCTTTTAAATACTACTCTTTTAAATTATTATTACAGTATCAGAGAACTAAAAGTTATATTTTAAAGTTCCTGCGTAGAATTGATTTTCTTTTTAACTTTTTTAACTTGGCTTCAAATCACAGTATATGTAAATAATAACTGATGCATCACTATGCTTTTTATATTGAGTAGAATTTTTAAGCTTCGTTATACACAAGTTCAATAAACGAAAATTTGAGAAAGAGAAAAGAAAATTGAAATTAAATTTTTTTTTAAAAAAATCTTTTTGAAAGTCTCTGTGTACGTCGTAGAAATTATAGAAAATTTGTAAAAAAATTTAACTTTTTTTTTAAATACTTTAATATTCAATATTTTGAGTTTTTAAAATATTCTTTAATTTTCTCCTTCTTCGGCAAGGTAGATGACCTTTTTATTCCTTCTTCATTGAAAACGCATTTGAATGGTAGAGTTGGGTGTCTGATATAGCCTGAATTTTTTTCAGGTTTGACGCTATTTAGCAACCAGCTCAAGCATAGCTTATTTGGGATTTAGCAAGACGATTTAGCAATTGTTTATTAACTATTAATAAATTTAAATTACTAAGCTATATATAATGCATATAACTCAACAAAAAGTATATTAAAATAAATAAAAAATTTTAAAAAATTATAAAATTATTTTCATATCATGTCATACCAACCTACATGTTGAAAATTGGTTATATGATACTAACGTGAAAATATAAAAGTCTGATTTAAATATGATTTGTCAAATTGTGTTGTACTGGTTAATGACACAATTTGATCATACTAGACTATGTAGACCTAATACATCAAAAATACTAATACAAATCAATTGATATTTTAATATAAATGATTCTAATTTTAAAATGTTAGTTATTTTGATATTGATTAATTTTCAGATATTTAAAAAAATGACATTTTTTGATACTCTAATACTAATTAATTTCTTGCAGTCAAAACTAATGACTTCAAAACACACAACGAATGCAAAAGAATCTAGCTTAAAATAGAGAAATTTACATCCTATGAAGAAATGCTGAAAACATTTATCACAAAATGATTAGACAATGGAGGGCAAAGAGAGATGGACAGATCCTACGTTACACTGAAATAAATTCTTGAAATCACTTGGGCGGCAAAATTCCTACATAAGTACCAAGAACAAAATTCTTACAACGTCTCATTCTTCTTCTTTAATTATTCTTCTTTTTCGCAATGACTTCCATGAGCTGCTTTCCGGGGCACTGTGTGCTTTTATTCTTTCATTCTTCCTTCTTTCAGCTTCCGTCATCGTTCTTCTCAGTAGAGTTGCCTTGTAAACTGGTTTGGGTAAGTGCCTATGCCTGAAGGAAGTGACAAAAATCAAGAATCCACAGAACTTTGTCAGATTTTGAGCATGTAAATCAAATATGAGGTAGGCCTCTGACTGACATTGGTAAATCACAAATTTGCACCTGATTATGCGATTCACCTCGGGGAGGTGCTTGTAGCGGTCCTTGACTGCATCTAGGTATTCCTGCTTTTTCCGTTCTCGTGGAAGAAGCTGCAGTGCAAGAACAAGAGGAAATTGGTTGTAGTTAACTGAAAAATCATGAGGAATAGAAATGATAAACGATAGATTTTCATGCATTTCGAATACAAACAAAAATGGTTCAGAGCAAGAAGATCAGGTCAAAGAAATATAGAGAGGAAACCATTAGAAGTAGGAAAATTACATTGCACCCATGAAACACTTGTAAAGGTGTACCTATCTTGTGCCAATTAAAATGGTTTCATTCACAATTGCAAATGAAACTATGAATATTGTGTTTGACACTTGGAGAGGAATTACATAGCAACAGTAAAGAGTGATTAACGGCATCCTTGACATTTTGGATGAGAATTTTTTTGATCAGCTCCATCATGGAAATTTGGAAAAAAAGAACTTCGGGTATAATATTTAAAAAAATTTATATTTTTCAACACTTATCCTTTATTAAATATGCTATTTTCTCATAATCACTTTGGAACAATGCTTTCATAATAGGACCAAACATCAACACACATTTTTGTATTTGGTCCAGTTAAAGACTGATTCAACCAGATGACAACATAATTAAATAACTATTAGAGTATATTAATGTATTAGGGTTAGATGTTATATGTGAGTTTAATCCTGTATTACTTAAATTGTATTTGTCTTCTCTATGTAGCCTACATATATATACAAGCCTTCTGTTTGACAATGAAATCAATCAACTTCCTCTTATTTCATGTGTTTTCACTTGATATCAGAACTTGGGTTTTAAGAGTCCAATGGCATAAGAGATTTAGGTGAGGAAAAAACCACCAATAGTGGTGCCCTTCCTACCATTATCAACGTCAAGCATCCTAGCTATTGGTGCCCTTCCTACCATCTAACTTCAAGTCATCAACACAAACTCCTCTACCTTGCTTGTATGTAGTGGTGCCAAGACCACCTTTAGCCTCCATCACCACCTACTCTACTACTATGCAAGCTATAAAATTGCTCATTTCCTTGTACCACCATGGTTGTAATTCCATTAGTCTTAACAAGGGATGTGATCCTCCACCGCAACTATTAGTCAAGATGTTGGCACTCATGGCTCCTGTGTTCAAGGAGAAGGTGGTGACTGCTATTGTTGGTTTGTTCAACCCCTACTCCCACCATCACCATGTGTTGCATTGCTATCTCGATGACTACCATCAACCATTGCACTCCAAGATTAAACTTCAACAAATTATCCCTTCTCTAATGGAATAAAAGGTTGTGTCACCGAGACCCTTGGGGGAAGGAACCTACCCTTTAAGCCCTTCATCTCTATATTAATCATGCGCCACCCACCACTGTAGATCATTGAGAAAATTGTAGTTTTGAAGATCTACTTGAACTTGGCCCCCACCTCCATCCTACTATTGGGATTCTTGCTGAGGTGCCACTTCATGTTGAACCTTCTTAAGGTCTTTGTCCTTCAAATTTTTGTTGACTTGCTAGAGCTTGTAGTAGTCAATACCTCTCTCTGCTCTTCTCCTCCCAATTATGGATGTTTGGGTAGTCCTAGATTTCAATTCTCACCTCCAACAACCATGCCCCCCCCCTTTCCTAGTGGCAACATCTCCATCCTTACCTCCCTACCTCTCAATTGCTCTTGATTTTTGAGAGGACGAGAATGATGAAGGGTCAGGGAGAGAAAGCACATGCAATGTAAAAAGGGGGAAAAAAGAAGAAGCAATAGAGGAGAGAGAAAAAATGGAGGGAAGAAAGAAGAGAGAAAGACAGGAGAAAGAGAAAAGAAGAAAAAAGGAAAAATGAAAGGAGGAAAAAAAATTGTAAAAAAAGTCAAAATATGGTGAAAAGTTTATAAAAATTTAAAAAAAAACATTACAAAAAAATCTAAGGGTAGATCACATCTACCTACCTACCTTTAATTCTCTATATATAAAAATTGTAAATTGATTCAGATGCCAAAACAGAACAAAGCATTGGGCATTCAAAAGTGACAGTACAAGAAAGAAATCTGGAATAAATAATAAAAATGTTCTTACAACTCCCAACTGCTCTGAAGCTTTAGCTTTCCACAAACGAACATTTGTATCATCGCTCCCAGAAACAACATATGTTGCGTCGCAGGTGAACTTTACAGAAAATACCCTACATAATCAATTAAATTTTCAGTGAAAACTGAACTTCAGGTCAAACAAAAACAAAAGGAAAGTTAAAAAAACCTTTGCATGCGCTTTGTGTGATAGATCTCTCTGCTTCGACCACCATTATACTGGAAAATTCTGACCTGCAAGAATGGAGAGCACTTCCATGAAAAAGACAGTTTATTATTAAAGGAAAAACAAAACATGCATATGCTCACAGTTCTATCATATGAACCAGTCACAAATTCCCTTCCAGTAGGTGAATAATCAATGTCCATCCTGGAAAAAAAATTCATTTTTCACTTCTAATCACCAACTGAAATATTGCTAAAAAAATAAGGAAGATAAAACTGTATCACTCACACTGCAGAAACATGATCTTTGTGCACACACTTGGCCTCAAACAGTTTTCTTAAATCGTAGGTGTAACAATTACAATCTTCGTTTGCCTACGATCAATACAAATAACTAAGTTGACTGAACATTGCACTCAACTGATTTCTTGAATAATCACTATAAAATAATATCAAACAATAAACAATTAGAAAGAACCACTGGATAATTACAAGATGTGAAGATTATTGCTAACGAACAGAAAGAGCCACAGAGTTGGAAATTGCTGATTGGAAGAACAGGATTGCTTCTGAACATTTTGTTTTAGCCTAGTTTTATCTTTGTTACCATCCTTTATGCTTGCATTCTTGTCTTTTCCCTTTCCCTTATTAGAGCAATTTTTGTGTTTTGTTCTCTGCACTATCTTTCTAGTTGTGGCTTTTAAGGCAGATGCCTGGGTGGGTGATGGGTTCATGCCTTGGAGGCCTGCTTCACCATGCATTAATTAATAAAATCTTCCATCATATCCATTTAATTAAATATAAATTTTTCATGGTTTTAAAATTTTCCCTTGCAAAATATTTAAACAAATATTTTTGAAGGAATACTATTGAAATATACATAATCATAGAAATATATAGTTATATATTATTGAAATATACATATTAGCAATAATACACTTTATATTTTGATATTGTTTTAGGAATATTTATGTATTTGAAGGATATTTAGGAAATAAAAAAGCTAAAATATACATAATCATTATTAAATATCTATAAATATATAATATATACTTAATGAACTAAAAAATAATTTTTAAATGAATGCCTAGGCGTGATGTTAGCTTAATGTATACTGTTGACCGGCTTCAAAAAAATAGTTAAAAGTTCTGCTTGAGTTTTGAAATGTAATAAATGATTACTTGATGATTTGTTGTAGACAAAATATTTCCATATATGACTGTCTAAACATGACTGCTGCAATTCAAAAAATTATCTCCAAACAAAATTTTATCTAATCATAAAAATGAGAATAAACATATTTACTGCTGTGAAGTTCATTGGCTCCATTGGATTCCATGAGACAGAATTTGTTTTTGTCTGGGCAAATGTAAGAAAAGATTAGCTTCCACGTGAACAAAAGATGCAAACCATAAGAATGATATTTTGATAATTGTACCATCTTGTACCAAAAAGTAGATCATACCCTCATGATAACTTTTCTAAGGGGTGATGACATACGTAGGTCATACAAAATTATGCTTCGATCACTGCAACACAGACAAAAAGATTTCCTTTATGTGAAATGATGAAAGGCTGTATACTGCTTGCAATAGGAGTGCACACAGAACTATTATAACTAACTAAACTTTATGCATGGTTGGTTTAATTGTAATTTTTCAAAACCGTTGTTAACAGTTCAATTCACAGTTGTAGGTATGGTTAATCAAGCCAGAATAAAACTGTATGTATATATATAATCTATACATATAAAAAAATTATCAAATAAAAAACAAACTATTCAAAAAAGTCAAACTAAAAAAATTGAAACTCTAAAATAAACATCATGCAAAACTCACACATGTAGAAACGACCATCTTTTAATCACACACACTTCTTTTTTTGTTTTCATGTCTAATAGGTTATACTAAGACTGAAACTTTGGTGTGGATTTCATTGTATTTTTTAAGATGAAATTGAAAGCTAAATTGCCTATTGAATGCAGAATTTAATTAAACATTTTTTGTTAGACCTTTTTGAAAAAAAACCTTGTATCATTTTCTATTTTTTATCATCAAACACTTTAATTTAAGATATAAAGTATACTTTTGAACAATTTAATTTAAGATCGAAATTTTTTATTTAGGTTGAGAATAAGAAATGAACCAGAGCCGACAAAATTTTCAATGGTAGGTTCCCTTTGATTCTAAACTAAAAAATGATTCAATTTGGTTCTCATTTCTCAGGAACTGATAAATATAATTCGATTTCAATTTATGGTTCAATCAAGAGTCAAACTGAACCAAATTATATAGACCCCCAGTTTGCAAAGTCAGTGACATTTATGAACCTCAATAGTCAAGCACAGCATTAAGTTCACATTCATAGTATGAGCAAGTTAACCTCAGGAAAATAGTTAGGAGTCCAAGAATGCTGTAATTCATATGGTACTGTCTCAATACAATTTTCAAATACGAATTCTGACAAACTATCTGAAAGTAGCTGCTACATTGTACACCAACGCAATTGACAATACAAGTGCAAAAAGAGAAGAAAGGAGGTCATACATGGTCAAATAAGATAGCACCGGAAATGAATACTGGAGAGTAAGTTTTAAGGAGATTGAAGAGAGGTATAAAATAAAATACACATAGTTATATGCATATGTATATGTACGTGTGTAACTTTATTGACGCCCAAGTACCCAAGCTAAACACTTGGCACTATCACCTTCATATGGTAAAATTCACAACAATGTTGCAGAAACTGAAAAAAAAGCATTGATATGCCACATAAATGAATACTGGAGATTAAAGTTTTCAGGAGATTGAAGAGAGGTATAAAATAAAATACACAGTTATATGCATATGTATATATGTATGTGTGTAACTTTATTGACGCCCAAGTACCCAACCTAAACACTTGGCACTAACACCTTCATATGGTAAAATTCACAACAATGTTGTAGAAACCGAAAAAAATGCATTGATATGCCACATAAATGGTTTTCTCTTCACTATATTTTTTTACAAAAAATGGTCATTTGTACAGTTTAACAACCATATAAATAGGATTTTAGTGTTTAAATGGGTGTTTCTTTTACCTATTAAGTTGCTGTGGCCAATGGAGCTACTTGGAACAGAATTACGCCTCTCAATAGATGATTCTGATACTCTGCCTTTCATTGTTCAGTTGGTTCACATACTCACATGATTTATTTACTAAAATCTACATTCAGCCATTAATCAAAAGTTTTGTATTTCTTGGAGTTTGAAATAAAGGGTGTGTTGGAGGAGGCCAAAATCAATAGACAAGGTTTGCCATAATCAGTTTTTTCATTGCAAATCTTCACTTCTGCATTACGTTTTCACATCCTGACCTACTATTTCTGTTGGACAGTCAACAACTCATTTATTTAAGAACTTTGGAAAAGGAGTAAATCAAACCTTAATGAATATGAATTAAAACAGCAACATACTTAGCCGATGTTGCCAACACATTTGGCTCTCCAGGATTAAATTTTATTGATATAACAGTATCCTTTCCCCATTCAAAGCTGGTCACCGGTTCAGACCTTACATCAGAGAAGATGTCAGGCAAGAAGTCAAACTTGTCTCAAATTAAGAAAAAATGTAGTGCTAAATTCCAAACCTGTTATGATCCCATATATCAACCTGAGCACCAGCAGTACCAAAGTGGTTCCCATCCCATTGATGATCAACAGCCCTGCCAAACAATCAGAGTAATAGAAGAAAATACTGACGAATCAATAAAAAGAATCAGCAAAAAATTATATTATTTGATGATTTTTCACACATAATACAAGTACAACCCTCACCAGAAAGCATGCTTCCATGCGTAAACAGCAGCAGGCTGAAACCAATGACAGGCAAGTGAGCTAATTACGGAATAAAAGGTCACATGTATCAAATACAATATAGTTCTGTCTCTAAGAGAACCACCTCTAAGGAACCATCCAATGTGCCATCAGACTCCATAAACTTAGAGACAGGAGCATTCCATATTCTTAACCTGTCCAAAGAACATTGTACAAAAGAAAAGAGACAAATCAAAATTATTTAAAATAAATAATTTTTAAGCATTTCAATGTTAGATGGTTGGTAATATAGGAGAGGCTTGTACCACTAGAATACAAAGGAAATTAAAGAAAGGGAAAGTGTTTTCCTTTTCATCACCATTTGACAGGTGTTTGTTCCTCCAAGTGAAGGGAAAACATTTTCCTCTTGTTTCTTGGGTATTAAGGATAAATAACTTTCATTTCCATCCCTATTTAGTGGAATTCAAATGAAATACCCATCTTCATGTCTCCTCATCTCCTTTCAAGAAACCCATCAAATTTTTTCGCTTCCCTTCTCCTTTGTGCCCTCCTTCATCTTCTTACACAAGAAACTACTTCACTCATCCTTCCTATTTCCCTTCTCATCCTTTGATTCCTCCACCATGACTAGCATTCCCTTCATTCCAATAAAAATATCAAAAAGAAAGTAATATAATCCATCCTCCACTCTTATACCCATCTCCTTCCAGCATAGATCATGACTTTTAGCCCCTTAACTTATGAACAAAATACATGGGAACCAGTATTGATGTCAAAGAAAGAGCAACACCTTCAAAAAAAATTTCCATTGATCCACGAATCTTTAATATGTGTACTAATTTAAAAATATTTAGAAAATTAACTAGGGTATTAAGCAACAAAATATCAAAATATTGAAATCATATTAGAAAAAAGAAGATAATAATTCAAAAAATGATTTCATAACATCATTTTTCATTTTGAGTACACAAGTGACTCATTTATGACCATGTTTTCACACTTTTTCACTAGAAAATGGTCATTTAAACAACCGAAATGAAAGAGGTCTTTTTCCGTTTTCCCTTTTTTCAAAAATCACAACAGTTGACTGATAAAAATGTTAATACAGCATGGAATAGTCATTCTTTCTAATTTTTTGAAACATTGGTAAAATGATTTGATTGTTGTGAAAGGCTGTGGAATCAAACAAAGAGGCATTTGAATATCTTCCAAACCATTTCCCTTTGTTTTGAGAGAATAGTTGTTTTAGGGATCCTCAAAACATCAGGACTGATAAGAACAGACACTACACTTGATCTTAGCCAAAAAGCTGAGAAAGGTATGAAAAAAAAAAACATCAGGACTGGAGGAAGTTTAGTTCTAGCAAAAAATAATCGATCAAAACAAATTTCTAATAGAATAAGCCAAATTTATGATCTGAAACTCACATGGAATCAGTGCCACAGGATATCAAAGTATTCCCATCAGTGGATGCTGTCAGCCCACGAACAGCCCCTTGGTGGCCAGGAAAACGGCAAACAGTTCTCCTATTTTTTGGAGAAAATTAATGAATGAAAAATATAAACATCACACAACTATATGGGAAATGTATATTCATCTGAATAAGAAAATAAAATGTCTCCTATCCCATGAAACTCTCATTACAAAATAACTATAACATGTTGATTAGTGATAATAAGAAACTAAGAGCCCAAAGGTTTCCTAAAATGTATTTTAAAGAAATTGGCATTACCTAGATGCAATATCCCAGAGACGAATATCTGTCAAAGAAAGAGAACATAATCACAAATTTTGCAATATATAAAAATACTAACAATAGAAATAATAAATGAAACACAAAAAAGAAACATAATAAAAAGGAAAACTTGAAAACTAGTGTGACCGTGAACAATGGCAACATAACCAAGAGAGCAAAAAATGACAACACTAAAGTGGTGACACTTCTACAGAATATTAAATTGGCAACACAAAAAATTCAAACTTTCACATGACAGCAGCCAGGTTTATCACGTAAAATTAGTAAAGAAAATGTGGCATAAAATGGCTAGACAAATCTTTTCTAGAAACGAATACTATTAATTGAAATCTTGTGGCATGTTTATTAGATGGCAGGATATTTGTGCAGAAATACCCATGTCCTGTAATGACTTAAACACAACACTACAAATAAATATATCACAAGGCAAAGAAAAGGTAAACAAATCACATGGTTACAACAAGAAATAAATTAACAATCCATCAACAGTAGGACAGAGAAGAAGCAACTTTTTTACATACCACCATCCATTGAACCGGAAAAAATGCTTTTCAAGTGATTTGGATTCTTTGCCATACATGACACTGCATCAATATGCCCTTCCATGGCTCCAACAAAAGGTCGTGCAAAAATCTACATAAGGTAAGATGACATTAAGTGCCATAAGACTTGTATTATGAATTAAAAACCATAAATCTGCAAACTGTAAGCACAATAATAAGAATGTAAGTGGATAAATTACCTTTTCCAACTTTGCTGCATTAAGAGCTCTAGTGTACTCAACTGCCTTCTCCTGGGTATGGAGGTTTGGATCAAAGTTTCGAAATACTTTCTACAAAAAAGACAAAAATGTTCACAGAATTCATTATTCTCTCCCTTTAACTCAAAAATATAACAAGAAGGAATCCCAAGGTCGTTCAAAGCAGAAAATAGACACATTAGATAATTATAAATTTACCAAAGTTAACAAACTCTGATATGAATTAAAAAAAACAGAAGCCCATTCCATGATTTCAACTACTTCCACGCAAAACATGCCTACTAGAATTGTCTGCCTAATCTTCTCCAGATAGTACAACAAAAGCAGTGAATGTTACTCGGTAAAAGTGTACCAAGGTGGGAGATAAAAGAAAAGGACAAAATGCCAAAAGTTGGCATAATGTAGCAGAAAAAATCAATCAGAATAAAATTGCTATCAAGTAGAAAAAAGAGATGCTATGAGGAATTGGATTTCACCTGGAGGTCCTTGCTTCGTTCTCGGGTGAACTCATCTGCAGAGCGGGAAATGACCTTGACCTTCATTTTCGACAATCAAAATGGAAAAGGTTTGTTGTCCAAGCAACTCGACGTGCGCTTCACTTGGGAATGGGGAGCAAAGTGGAGAAACCGTCCCTGCTAAATGTATGACATTTTTCAATAAAAACTGCCAATGCATTGTTGCATTGTAGCTTCCGGAAAATATAGGTCGTCTTCACATGAAATCGCATATCAAAACTTAGGAAACTAACAAAGAAATAAGCCAAACCTACTAGGTTCAACAAAGACACAAGCAAGGAGCACAATGAAACTCAAATATGCAACAAATGAAGGTTGCCGCTTAGCTTGGTATTATGTCAAACACAACACAGGCACTATGCAAGGCTAATAGAATATGACTACTAACTATTTTAAAGACAATGGGCTTAATATAAAATAATCCACAATCAATCACACAAGATGGAATTATCAAGCAAGCAAAAATTCATGCAAGATTTATATATCATTCACACATGGCGTACTCCATTAATTCTAATGCAACATGTATTTTGATTCAATGTCGAAGCTTTAAGCACAAACAACCCAATTGTCATTACTTGAGTGCAACTAATAAAAACAATTAAACAGAAACTAAAAACTAAAATTTCAACTACGTAATCAAGTTAGATAAATGTTAGGAACTATACAAACACACACACATATCAACAAACACTTAACATGGACAAACTAAACACATATGGACAGACCTGTATTACAATGATTTAGACAATGACATAATACATAACAACACAATACAATCACAAAATAAATAAAAAATATTCAAAATGTAAATAACTACCTAAGATACGGCCGGCCTCCTCTAGCCTTCCAAGACACTCTTTTTCAAGCTTGAATAGCTGCTGCACCTTGGAGAAGCTCGTAATGATGCAACCACGCCCCAGAGAGAACTTTTCCTTGCAGTCCAGTCTTGCTCGGTGGCAGCCTGCCCACTCCAGGGGCAGAAACGACTCCGTCCGGCCTTGCTTGAAGACGTCTGACGAAGTTCCCCACCTGCAAGCCGCTTCCTCCGTCGAACGCCGCCTCCACTCACAATAACAGCCCTTCCTTCAGCCGTCGGTCCACTCTTGAGGGCCTCCAAGACGAGCCGCCACCCGCACGTCCGCCCCGTCGATCGGGAGGGATTCGTCCCGAGCTGCCGCCGCCTGCCCTGCGGACGAAATAGAGAGAGAGAGAGAGAGAGAGAGAGAGAGAGAGAGACGGAGGTTTTCTTCGTATGGAAAAAATCAAAAATAAACGAAAAAAGAAAGAAAATTTAAAAAAATTGAAAAACATTTGAGATTTGAATTTTAAAAAATTTAAAATATTTTTTAATATTTTATTTTTTAAATATTTTTAATATTCAATATTTTAATTTTTTATTTATAATATTTCAATATTATCCGTTGATTCCTTTTTCTTCTCCTCGGCACAACTCTCCTCGGCACAACTGACGCAAAAGGAGCGTTTGAATGATAAAAAGATTTTAGTGTAATATTTATTAAATAATTTTAATATTTTATATTAATAAAATATATCAAAATATTTATATTATGAATCGTATAATTTTTAATAAACATAAACCTTATTTCTGATTGGTGACTTCAAGTAAGACAGGTAGAGATGCCAACACGGCCCAGCATGGCCTAGTATGGTTTGACCGTGTCGGTTAATAGTATAGTACAAATTTTTTTTCGTGCCGTGGGTCATGCCTAAGTCAGACTCTCAGGTCATTCGTGCCGTGTCAACACGGTACGAATTCCAGTACGAAATAGGCATGACTCAACCCAGTACGAGACTATGACTAAGAGTGTCTTCTGAATCAGTAGCTGAGTCACAGGAGGAGTGGGGGGACCGGTTGCCAGTGAGGTGAACGGTCGCGTGTGCGCGAGAGGGTGAACAGGTCATGTGGTTGGCGGGGGGGACAGGCCGCCGGGTCGTGAGACTGGCAAGTGAACAGTTGCATGCGCAAGATGGGGGGTAAACGAGTCGTGTGGCTAGTGGAGGGGATGGACCGCTGGGTTGTGTGGCCTGTGGGGTGAACGGTCACGTGCACGGGAGAGGGGTGAACAGGTCGTGTGACCGGCAAGGGGGACAGACCACCAGGTCATTGGGCTAACAGCCGAGTCGTGAGGCTGGTAGGGTGAACAGTCGCGTGCGCAAGAGGGGGGTGAACGAGTCGTGTGGCTGGCAGGGGGGACGGGCCGTCGAGTGATTGGATTGGCAGTCGGGTCGTGCGGCTGGTGGGGTGAACGGTCACGTGCACTGAAGGGAGGGCACGGGTCGTCGGGTCATGTAACCGGCAGGGGAGACGAGCTGCCAGGTCACAATGTCGAGTCCTAGGAAGAATGTTGTAATTTGTTAATTAAATAATAAATTAATTTAAAAATTGTGTCGATCAAAATCATGTCATTGACCGACATGAATAGTATTTTTTCGTATCACGAGTCATGCCTGGGTTGGCCCATTGGTGGTGTGGACCGTGTCTCGGCACGACATGAATAGTACCATACCAGCACAAAAATCGTGTCATACTGGACAAACACGACACGACTGACAACTTTAAAGACAAGTGAGATGGGCAAAAATGAGTAAAGTAGATTTTTTCGCTCGACACTTCGACAGGAGAAGAGGTGATGATTACGACAGAAAAGATAACGACGAGTCAAACAACACTAGAGGCGAAGGGTCACATTTGAAGTGATTTTTCCGTAAGGTTCTTGTAATTTTCGAATGAGAAAGTCAACATTCATGAAAGATATTAATATTTATATTGACAGTAAATTTTAGAACTTTCCATATCTAGCACACAAACGTTGAAAATTCCAAACTTAGATCAACAACTAAAAAATTCTCATTAAAATCCCCTATACAGATCAACAAAATAAAATCCACAATACAACAACCAATCTTTGCGGTTGGGAGCTATTCTTGGAGTGGTAAAAATCTACTTTTGGATGAAAAGTTGATGCACGTATTTAGGTTTGTCTTGATCACAAAGTTGAAGTATTAATGGTAAGCAAATATTTGATTTGATTACGATAAATTTAAGTTGTGTTGATATTTATTTGGTAATTTAATTAAAGTATAAAATATAATTAATTAAAATATAAGAATATTGATATAATTAAAGAACATGATGAAACAATTATAAAAATAGTATACTAAGAAATTCCTAATCATGATAATAAAAATAATTCCGGAAAAGAATAGATCGTGAATGATGTCTACAATACATGCACATTCTCGCATCAACACAAAAAAATTGACATTAGAGAAGTTTACTTGACAGTAGCAAATGCGTGAGGAGCGGAGGAGTGGGGATTGTTGTGTCATGCGGTTCTTCGTAGGAATTGAATTCAAAATTCAAGAGAAATTTGTATCTTTGAAAATAGTAAAAAATAATGAGAAATAATAAAAATTTTAACTTATTATTTTATCGTACTTTTGGAAAACACAAATTCTCCCTCGATGAATAAATACATGAATACTAAGAATTCAATTCCTACCATTTCATTTTCCCCAAATTCGTAAAACTAAAGGAAAATTCTTTTTGTACAACTGGATATCAAAATATAAGATGTAACCAAAGCATCATTTTTTGTGCTACTATTTTAATAGAATGAATATTCTCAGTAATGAATACCATAAAAATTCGCTTGCATAATCAAATTGGAGATGACTTCATGAAAGATATTCTCCTTGTTTATATTGAATAAAATGTAGCCATGAGATTAATAATAAAACCACAATGACATGATTTCAAAATATATGATCTTGTTGGACTTTGTAATGTAAATAAAACTTTTAATATTATTAATACTTTAAGTATATTCTTGTTAGTTTTTTTTTTTCTGAAGATACTTTATTTTTGCATTGCTTATATTTCACAACCCACACTTCAAAAAATTTCTGCCTCTGCTACTGCTTTGTTGCCTCTGTAAATATGTACTCCATGAACAATTCATGTGAAATACATTTCCTTGTACTCAAATCAACATCCCCCATTTTCTTGTGCTTTTGCTCATGTCTACTTGGGATTGTAAACTGGTAAGGCTTGCTAGAATGCCTCCATCTGGGTGATTTAATATCTCCTGTGACATGATAGAAAGCAAGAAGAGGGAAGCTTGGAAGAAAATGATCTCACTTGTTTCAATCTGGTGCAAGAAAAAACATCCTGTTTGTTGGTGTTAGAAGGGACTTTACCAGGCAACCTTGCAGAACATGTCATCCTTGGGCTTAAATAGGTATGAACCATGCAAGTGAGGTGTATTTTGTGTGTAAAATCAGTATCATACAAACAAGTTTTCTGTCAATGTTTTCAAAATCTCAAATCTGACTGTGGGATATGATACCTGTCTACAATTTTTCCACTGGAAATCCGACAACCGGTTTTGTTTGTGATGCCAATAAGCGCAATTCTTCTATCTCATCGGATGTCAGTCTCCAGCCAAGTGCGCCGACAAACTCCGTAGCTTGCTCTGCTGTTTTGGCCCCAGGAATGGGAACGACGTTCTCTTGAGACAACAACCAGTTGAGAACCACCTGTAATAAAACAGTTGGGATGGAGCTCAAATAGTGATGACCAAAAAAAAAAAAAAAAAAAACTAGTGATGGCCTTGCTTTTATTTTCTGATACCATAGTCAGACAACTAGATGATCACTATTAGCATTTAACATATCCATTAGGTTATGTTTGTTTCACCATTTGAATTCTTCCACCATCAAAGAAGTACAAACTACAGGAAAGAAACTGTAATAGAGGAGAGAAATCAAAGTTTGGAACCTGTGTAGGGGTCTTGTTGTAACACGATCCAATATCTTTGATTCTTGATATCAGAGGTTGGAGCTGCAGAAAAAGCAAAGGATTCAAAGCTATATGGGCCAGTGAGAGAAGTCACATATTACATGCAACAGATGGAAGTCATGGAACCTACCTTGGTGAGGAACTCAGGAGTGTAAATGCGGCCTCGAGGTCCCGTGGGTGGTTTGTCTGGTGTATACTTCCCAGTGAGTGCACCTAAAGAAAACAAAACAAAAGATCATTTAGGACTTCGGCAATCACAAAGGGAACATCAAGGACATTGAATGCTTCTGCTATTTTCAAGAACACATACCTTGTGCAATGGGTGAGTATGCAATCAAAGTGATTCCTAGTTCATCACAGGTGGACTTCACACCATTTTGTTCAGGGAGCATGTAGATAAGGCTGTAGTTGACCTGATTTGATGCCAGTGGGATTCCTCTCTTTTTGAGCTGTTTGTAAGCATCTCTAAGTCTTTTCTCTAGATCACATGAAATCCATGTATTTGTGGGTATGTTTTTCAATATCAAATCAGAGGTCCAACCACTGTTAAACTAAACTACTAATTTTATGTGTTGAAGTCACTGGTTTTAGCAAAAAAATAATACTAACCACTGTAGTTTGACACACCAACAGCTTTTACTAGGCCTTTCTCCACAGCATCCCCAAGGCCATCGATGTAACCTGAACAAATCACTCAAAAACCATCACTAAATGTATGAAAGCCAAATAAAACATAAAGGCAGGTGGGTAGTGTGTGTATGAAACCTTCATTTCCCCATATGCCAGGCCTGAAATTTAAAAAATAATATGCCAATCAAACCTTCAACTCAAAGAGACAGTGTAAATGAGAGGGGGGCTATATTCTGAAGACGGACCAGTGGAGTTGGTAGAGATCAACAGAGGAGAGACCCAAGCGATGCAATGAATCTTTGAGGGCTGTAACAACACTCCCACGACCGAGCCTCCAGGGCAGAGCAGCAAACTTGGTTGCAACAGCTACTTCAATTGATTCCTTTTGTTGCCTTTCTTTGATGAATCTGGCAAGCAACAACACAAAAAATATCAAAATCTCTCCAAAATAACTAGGATTGCTTGGGTTTGTATTCTACATCAAAATTTACTTCTTGATGTTAACAATTTATGATTCTCAACAGCATACAATGTAATTATTCTTTCACCCCATTTAAAGAAAAGAGATCATAAATTCAAAATCAAACAAGACTACTACCATTATCCAAAAAAACTTTTTATAAATCTCAAAAGGAAAATTGAGAGAGATGCAATAACTAGCATCCTTTCATTGTGATCTGTTTGAATAAATTGGATCAGGATCTTTGCCAATTCTCAACAACTGGAGAGATCCAATAGGTACACCTCTACCATTAAGTACACAGAAAGGTGGGATGTTTAATGATTTTATTTTTCTTGAAAAGATCAAAAAAGCACTTAAAGCAACATCCAGCCATGTATCCCACTGTTGATAGCTTTAGATTAAGTGGATTGGTTCCTCTCCCATATTAAAGAATTGAAGAGGTTCTCAATTTGGATAGTACTACTACCTTGCATGGTTCAAACAAAGAGAGAACTGCTTGCATCATTATGGTCTGTGAAATAGTACTACCTGCCAAGTAAGGTTTCTGAATTTATAGCTCCTGATATCTGTAGAATGTTAGCAACATGGGAATGAGAATGATCACTGAAATCGACATTATCAGAGAATAAATGATGAACAAAGGCCTACCCCTGCACCATAGACTTCCGCAGTGTCAAAGAAGGTTATCCCACCATCCATGCTTGCTTCAAAAGCTGCCTTAGCCGCCTTCATTTTCCTGTCTGGCATGCCATTTCAAAACTGTCATCAGAAATGATCTAACCAGCAATGGAGCAATGAAGATAAATGCTACTTTCTCAACATTTCACTTAGACACGTGTGTCTTGTACCTTTTAGTATTTAAATCCTGATGACAACATCTTCTTACCAATTTTCCTAGGAAAAAAAAGAAAACCTAGATATTGGGTCAACTATTTGTTAAAATAGTTTCATATTAATAAATGTAAAGAATAAATTGAATCTAACATGTGAAGAACTATTTCATTCATTGTCAATTGATTTTGAGATAGAATTTCAACATAGTATCGAACCAATTCATGCACATCCACTTGTAAATATTTGTAAGCATAAAATAAGTCACAAGTAAGAAAGAGTATTAGAATAGTCTCACATTGAGATGAAATTTTAACACTATTAAACAACTGATTCACATCAATGTCTAAACTTCTTACATCAGTTTAATTGGGGAAGCTTGTGGGATGATCAACCTGTACATTTTCTAGAAATCACTCAAATTCGTCAAATGAAACAAGCAGCCCAAAATCTAACAAGAGACACCGTTCCTTATGGATCTTAATAAGTTTCCCAATGAAGACAGCAATTTACAGGGAAAATTGGTTATGAAAATTTCCGCCGGCCAAAGTAGAAAACGCTAAAAAGGAACAAATTGAAACATGCAAATAAGGTATGCACAAGAAGTCGGGCAAATAAGGTACCGTCCCATCGGAAGTCATTCCAGTAAGTGGTATCTCCCCACGACCAAGCACCAATACCAAGCTTGGTGACCTTCAAATCAGAACCACCTAGCTTGACACAATCCTTCGCCTCAACGCTCCCAGAGGCAGCGGCTCCAGTTCTCAAACATCTCTTTGGATGGAGCGGGGGGGAGAGGCCTGCACTGCTGACCTGCAGGGCCATGCTTGCAGTCCCAATCCTGTCGGTTCTTTAGCAGATCCACACGGCTGAGCTGACAGCAACCCCGAGCTTTATTGGCTTTCGAGCAGAAACGAGAACATGGGTTCTTCGGAACAGAGTGAAGTGGAGCAGGAGGGAAGTGCAAGTCGGCGACTTGTTGGGTTCTGCGTAGTTCTTGAGTGTGTGTGTGCGGCAGACGAAGGCGTGTTGGTGGAGCTCTGGTGGGCACATGTGGAGATGTGGTGGTGTTTTTGCGTCGCAGCCATGTTTTTGTTTGTTTGGTATGAGTTTTCTCAGGTATCGTTTTTTTTATAAAAAAAATTTTTTTAGAAATATTTCTAAAGAAGTTTGTGTATAAGGAAAAAAATTTAAAAAAGTTTTTAAATTTTTTTTAGCATTTGTATACGGAAAAAAAAGAGAAAATATTTTCTTCATTTATAACAGGTATTTATATCTATGTAAAAAACAATTTCAGACGTCAAAACTTCTAAAACAAATTTTCCTCAACCACTCCTCTCTCTTATATATATCCTACACTCAACTCTTAATTTTTGCATTTTTTTATATCATTTTTATTATAAATTGTTAATTTTTATTATTTATTAAATAAGTATATTATTATCAAATAAGTACATCATATATTTATAATTATTTATTTTTCAATATGTACACCGTACATTATTTGTTAAGTTATGATTTTTGTGTTGAAATTTTCAATTAAAATATATGTAAATGTATTTTTCTCGAAAAAATTATAATTGAAGTATTTTATACAAATGTATTGATACATTTGAATTATATAGTATTATGAAATTCATTCATTATATAATATTTGATAACTTTTATGATATTATATAAGTTTACAATGTATCATAAATTTTTTTTTATTTTCTATTATTTACACGAACACTCTGAAAATATTTTCCTTAACATGTACGAATGCTTGGAAAATTTTCCTTGACATGTACAAATGATTGGAAAAATTTATCCAGTAAGTTATTTTGCAACTTTTTCATTTTTTATCAATTACACAAATACTTAAAAAATAATTTCTTTAATGTGTACAAATGCTTGGAAAAATTTGTTTAAGAAGTTATTTTCCAGATTTGTTAGATTTTTCAAGAAATAATTTTCTAAGTGCACAAACAGACCCTTATTTTCATAATAATATTCATATTCTTCAATTTATTTTTTTTATCATCAAAATCACTCTTCCTCTCTTTTCATCTCAAAATCATTCACAAGAAAATCATTTTTCTCACTTTCGAAGTGAGAGAGTAAAGTTAGTGAACAATCTCTAAAGTTTTGAAAGTAGAAAAAAGTAATTTTTAAGATTGTATTTATTAAACAAAAAATGTATTGATTTTTAGACTATTTTGATAAAATTGTAAAGATTTATATTTATTTATATTTGTAATGTTTGTATTTGTCTTGACATTTAAATAAAATGTATAGAATAGTAAAATTATATTTTTTAATGTTTATGTAATTGAAGATGATGATGAAAAAAAAAGAAAAAGCTATATTGAAAAATCTCATATCATTATGATTATAGGAGTGATTTTTAGTTATAACAAGAGTTGTAACTAAACAAAGACTTTATTTTTATAGTCACTTTTTAAAGAGATAATTGTAAATATTAATGTTCTAGTTTAATTTTATAAAAATTTCTAATATTATTATTATTATACAAACTTCAAAAATATAAATGTATACCATCTTAATTACTATGCACTTTCAACTTCATTTTTTTTACTAACTTCAGTCCGATCTAACTCTATCCAACTTTTAAAATTGGTCGGAACTCTCTCCAAACAAAGCCGTAGATTTTATTTTCAACAAGATTTATTTATAAATTTAAAGGCTTATCTTTTAGTCTTTAAATTCACTTGATTTCTTATAAGTACTCATAATGTGGGTTTATTTTAACTTTACAGTATAGTTTCTAGCTTTTAGAACAATATTATAGCAATTCTTTAAAAAAGTAGTATTGTAAAAAAAAGTTATAATCTAAAAGTTACATTTATTTATTATAACAATAATTTTTATAAAGATCTCAATTTACTCTTAAATATGCATGTAATTTTTTTCTTTATATATATATATGTATGTATGGGAACAAATTATCTAGTAGTGTCACTTTTGGACGATCTAGATTAAATCTGACTAATTATACGAAGT
The DNA here is from genome assembly GCA_024699675.1 of Amphibolis antarctica. NCBI lineage: Eukaryota > Viridiplantae > Streptophyta > Magnoliopsida > Alismatales > Cymodoceaceae > Amphibolis > Amphibolis antarctica. The sequence goes on from JAMKPZ010004612.1 coordinate 23,716, forward strand.
AAGTCTGTATAGTTACGGCTAATGGACCATGTGTAATTTCAGAGTATAAGAAAAAAATTATATTTAAAAAGTTAATTTATAAATATATGGGATGAACAATACCAGGTCTATATAGTTAGCCATACAAAGAAAATTGAAAGAGTGGGTCGGAGCAGAGAGAAGTGGGAAAGGACAAGTACACCAATCTTTTAAAAAAATGAATATGCCTTTTGTTTAAACCACTTTAAAAAATTACTCTAAGAGGAAAGGAGAAATAAGAGATAGAAAGAGTAAATTGAAGAATGTATATGTCATCGTTAAGTTAAGAATACTTTGAAAGTGAAAAAAAAAAACTAAAAGATAACATGATTTAGCAGGAGAATGAAATTGTCAAGAAATATCAAGTTAAAATTTCGAAAATTTATATTACGAGCGTAAATAATTAAATTTCAATTTACAGTATTTTCATTGATGGTAAGATTTGTAATGCGCGATATTTTTTCCGATTTATGTTTACTTACACCAGTAAAATTAATTAACGTAAAAAGAACTAAAAAAAGAAGAATTTGTAAAATTACTTGATTAAGAATTTTTAAAATTTAAAATATATGTAATTTAACCAAAGATTTGACAATAAATAAAATTTTCTTAAACTCTCTCGTTTTTTATTGTAAATTTCTCAAATATCATCAACTTTTCTTTTTAAAAAAAATTTTGGTTTTCAAATTTTCTGCAGCATAATTGGAGTTAATTAGGGCTCATTTGTGTATCTCAGAAACTTGAGAAATAGAAAAGAAAAAGGAAAAGAAAAATTAAGAAATGAAAAAAAATTTAAGGTTATTTGTGCACATTGTAAAAACTTTAGAAAATTAATTTAACCAAAATTTATAAATATTCTATATTTTAATATTTCAAATATAATTTCATTTTAACTTTAATAATAATAATACATTGATAATGAAAATTAAATTGCATCTATTATATTTTTTTTTTTACAAAAATTAATTTCACAAAATTCATGAGTTGATATTTCACCAAATTAAAGTTCATTATAATTATATATATCAACTATATCTACATATCAAGGATTAATAATTTTTTAAAACTTATATTTACATATATTTTTTAGTTTCAATTTTTTAATTTTATTATTTCTCCAACTCCCTCATCTTCTTTGGTGGTAGTATAAAAGGGGAGACGTTGTCAATGCAGAATCAATAGTTGAGTGACAATGCAAGACGAAAGGTGAGTAATAAGACATGTTGGGAATCCACAAGGTTAGAGATTGTTAGCAAAGGATGAAGTTGAAGATGGATTGTGTTCTCCAACACAAGAAACTCATTTGGTCTTAGTCACAATGTTGCTATAATTCTTTACATTTGTTTGCACCTATTCTTAATTTTTGAAGTAAATTGAAGTAATTTTAGGAGTTATGTAAATACACATTAATTTTATTGTGCTCTTAATTACCCTTATATTGAGGTACAACGTTTCAACTCAGTTTATTTTTTACCCTTTTAAGGAACAGTTTATGCACAACTCCTTGAACTAGGAATCACTCCATCTCTTTTTTTGAACTTTCAAAATGTCACTATCCTCGCACTGATTGGTTGATTGCTCTATTTTTTTTGTTAATGAAAGAAATAGAGGAATATGAAAAATGGAAAAAAGGAGAAATTAAGGAAAAAATTACATTCTTACCTTTTTAAATTTAATATTTAAAATAGATTTTATTATTAAAAAATATTTTTAAAAATATAACATCATCAAATTAAAACCTTATACTTTTTTTTGACATTTTAAAAAAAATTTAAATAAAATAAACTCTTCATATATTGTTAAAAATATTTATAATAACAAACTCTTAAGAGTAAAATTGAAATTTTATAAAAATTACTGCTTCAATAAATAAATGTAACTTCAAAGTTGTCATTCTTTCTTTCAAATATTACTTTTTCAATGTGCAACTACAATAGAGTTTTAAAAGTTACAAGTTGTATTCTAAAGTTGAAATAAACACATCTTAAATTAGATTACGTTAATTTATTTGTAACTTTAGTTCTAGTTTTAGTTTCAATTCTTATATTATAGTTGAAGTTAATTGAAGTTATTTAATACTGGTGTTACATTTGTTTGGGATATTGTACCGTGCAACATTATTTATCAACATTAATCATCAATTCTAATAGTTAATAGTAATAAAAATTAAAATTTGATAAACAAATAAAGTTTGAGTTATTGTCATGTCTCTGATACATACATACATCTTGAAGAGAGTCAAGCATGAGAAATTAAATCATTGGTTATAAGATTGTATTTGACATTACATCGAACATATTGCATGTGGTATTATAGATAATTTGAGTTTATTGTTGTTTGTTACATATTATTGTTTAACTACGTATATATAAATATAACTCATTGTTGTACAATTCGATTAATTAAAGAAAAACATCATTTCATTTTTCCATTTCAATTTATCCACATTTTACCTTTTATCATGGTATCATAGTAATTCACAACATCTACTCTATAAGTCACTTTAATTTAAACACTTCATCTAGACAACGTAAATATAATACTTGTGACATGCTATACATAAAAAAAATATTAAAATAATCTTAATGCGATAAATCTCATCTTTAGATCAGGAAAAATTATCTTTCTATTATCTAAGTATTTTTAAAAACATATTTCTACGTGTAGTTGGTTGGTTGATTTCTGTGTCGTCTTGCGCCATGGCAGTAAGTCCGACGTGGCCGGGGGAAGTGTGCAATACGTGTCGTCTGCATCCACGTGAGCAAATGTGGCAATCCATGCTGCTGCCATGAGTGCGCCTGAGGAACCAGCAGTCACAACTGAGAAATCACCGCTAAGTTTGTGTTTGGCATTGCGTCGAACATGTTGCATGCGGTTGGTTGGTTTCCATGTCCTCCAGCGCCAGGACAATGGGTGAGTCCGACGTGGCCGGCGGAAGCGTGCAGTGTCGCCTCCATCCACGTGAGGAATGTGGCAATCCATGCTGCCGCCATGAGTGTGCCCATGCAAGGCACATAAAGCAGGAAACGAGTGAATAGAAGCAACGCTGCCAAAGCCTGGACCATCTCATGTGGCTCTCAAGGTTTCGTGGCCAGAGCACCTCAGCACCTGTTACATGCATATCTATATGTATCTATCTATCTATATATACACACACAGATGCACGCATACATGGTAAGTCTCACCGTCTTGCAGATTTCTTCTTCGATTTGCCCGCCGTCGCCGTCGCCGTTGCCGCCGTTTGGTTCTGCAATGGTGGTGGTTTCACCGGGAGCGTTTGATGGTGGTTGCAGCGCCAACTGTTGTCGCCTGGGGCACATTGACGTGGGGGCCACGAAGACGGTGCTTCGCAGCAATGGAGATGGCGACGACGACGATGACGACGATGGAGATGTCGCTCCTGCAGCTTGAACTTCTCTGACCTTTCGCTGTCCCAGAGGTTATTAAAATTTTATCTTAAAATTAATTAATAAAAAGAATTATCCTAAGTGTCATTTATTTTCAACTTGTTTAGTTTTTAAAGTTACTTTTAATATTATTACTAGGGGGCACGAGTTCTGTAGGCGCATACAGAAGTCACTTCTGTAGGCATCCGTCGATCTCACGATCGACGGTTGAAATTGAAAATTTTAAAAACACTCTCTCTCGTGCACATGAAATTTAAAAACACTCTCTCTCATGCCACAGGTGAAATTTAAAAATACTCTCTCTCATCAGCAGGTGAAATTTCAAAAGACTCTCTCTCATGCAGCAGGTGAAATTTAAAAACACTCTCTTCTTTAACTGAAAAATTT
>JAMKPZ010004613.1:0-25737 GCA_024699675.1 Amphibolis antarctica
GATTGTGAGGAGAAAAAAATCAAATATGCATCACTGAAGAAATGGTTTGTGGATAGGATAATATTCACTGAATAAGGAAACTATTTTCTCAAAGTAGAACATTAGCAAATGTAACAACAATTAGTTCTTGTATACTGTATAAGGAAGCAAGGTGACACCAATAAATATTTTGAGATTTATATATACATTGAAGATTTAAATAATGGGTTATTTACTCGTGTCTTATAAAAACTTCAAGCATCGCACTGTGCAGTGTCCCTCATAAATTCCATTAATGGTGCCATATCAGCTTAAGGAACTTTGAAGGTTATCTTAAAGTCTTTAAACATTTGAATATAACACTGCATACGGTTGTACAATGTAGGGCACATAACTTGTACTAGATTGTATAAAATTGTATTGAACAAAAGTAATATCTATGCATTCATGAAATCTTACAAATTGGAAAAATGATGGAAAAAATCATCAAATTATATTCCCCGCATTTACAGTTTTAAAAAAATAAATACATACCTTCCTTGTTGTTCTTCCAGCTGATGAACAAACAACCCAGAGAAACGTCAACAAGGAGCCAACATGAAAAATTTCACCCAACACACCAACAAGTTAACAACCAATGCCAAAACAATCAAAAGATGCCACCTACGCCCCAAACCAAGTGCTTGCCTGCACGCTGCCCCAGCACCTGCAGCCTCTCCGACGCAACGTTATGCCAATGCGCTATCTTCTGCCGGTAAGACTCCGCCTTCCTCAGCTCACTGCATAGAAAAATACATAATTTCAGTAACATCAAAATTTAGAAGGAAATCCGAAATTTGGACGCGATCCCGCTATCACCTGGCGGAGATCGTGGAGGGGGTCCATGTACCCTTGGCTTCCGCGAGTATGGAGAGGGCGTTGGCGTAGTGTGCCGCGGCATCGTCGGGCAAGCCCCACTCCTCCGCCCGTACGGCCTTCTGGATCTCCCCCGTGGCCAAATCCAAGTAGCCCTTCAGCTTGACCGCCGTCCTCTCGTTTGGAACCACCGACGGCCCCGCTCCGGCGGGGGCGTCCCTCGATCCTCCGGTTGCGATGGCGGAAGAGGAGGGATCGGTGGGTGAGAACACGGAATTGAAGGAATCGGAGAGGGATTTCCAGAGATCCTCCATGGGAAGAAGCGGGTGAAGGAAGGGAAAGGCTGCGTCTTTCTACGAGCTGAGTATACAGGTGTGTTTGTTCGAAGATGCGTTTCTTTAGGTAAGAGTAAAATACAGTTTTTAAAAAATTATATAATTTACCATGTAAATTTTTTATATATAATATTAAAAATATTTGATAAATATTATGATACATAATTAATATATATAGTAAAAAATAAAGGTACATGGGAATGTCTTGTAAATAAATAATGACTAAGATCTTATTTGTTTATAAGATAATTATTATATAATTTTATTTTTTTACTATATATTATAACATTTTACATTAATATTTATCAAATAATTTTAATATTTATACTAAAATAATTACATCGTAAATTATGTAATTTTAAAAAAAATATAAATTTATAAGGTAAAATTTATATTTTTTAAGAAATTATATAATTTATGATGTAAATATTTTAATATAATTTTTTAATATAAAATATATAAATTTTTTGATAAATAAAGATCTTTTATAAAGATACGTAATAAAAAATATATAAATAAACAAGACATAAGTTGTCGATGTGAAAAAGTAATTTTAATAAAAAAATATTTATAATAAAAATACTATTTGTTCAAACTAAACTATTAAAATAACATCTTAATGATTTAAAGATCTTTTATCAATTTTACCATCTTAATTCAAAACTTCGTAATATAATTATCTTAAAATAATAATAATAATTTAAAACTATTTATTTGATTTTTTTTATAGGAAGTGTCTACTACTACTTCAGTGATGTTTATTTGAATTAACGGTGATTACGTGTAAGGACGATAATTGTGAATTTCTTGTGTTGTATCATGCTATTATATAATTATTCTGCATTTAGATAAATAAATTTGTATACTTGTATTGATTTTTTGGAAATGTTATATTATTGAAATTCTTCCATTTGCAATATTAACGAACTCATTTGTATTAATTCATCGTATAAAAGGAGAAGTTACTTAAATGATTGTTTGTACATCTAATAGAAAATTTAAAAATTATATATTTTCACTTGTTGTTTATACAAGTACAAGAAATTTTAAAAAAAAATTATATAAATTTCATTTACATGATTAATAATTTTAAAAGATAAGTTTAAATATTCAATTATTTGACTACGAAAGTAAAGAGCATTTTTCATGGTATTTAATATACAAAATAAATCTTTTATTTGATTTTCGTTATTTTTTACCAAGAGTAATTGAGATGAACAGTCGTTTATAGTAAACAATCGATTGTAACGAAAAAGTAACAAAGATGAACGAGTGATAATGGTAAAGGAAGAAAATGAAGATAGATGAACGAAGGTGAAGGCAAATGAATAATTTTGGTGGTCACCAGTAGGAAATTTAATAATAAATTGCAAATGTGAGTATAGTGACCCTAATTTTTTTAGAATAAGTGAAAATTTTTGAATGTAGAAAGGGTAAATGTAGAAAATAATCCATTTTATACCATCAGAAATTTTTCAAAATTTTCTAAACACAAATGGTTAAAAATCAAATTTTTTTTTTCTACTTTTCAGTATATACACAAACTTTTTAAAATGAAAGATTTTTTTAATTTTCTTTGTACACAGAAACGATAGTCAAATAGATTTTTTGAACTTTTATATCGTGCACGGATAGACACAATTTTTAAAATTTTGTTTTCTAAAAATTCTGTTTTTTTTTTTTTTCTAGATTTTTTAGGCAACACATATAATCCCTTAAGATCATTTTTAGTAAAAGAATTTTATTAAAAAATTAAAAAATCATATGTGAAAGATGCCTAAGAATATTCTCGTAGATATTAATATATGATATTTTTAAAAAATCTTTTACCATAGTTATAATTTTAGTGGCATACTTTGTAAATAAATGACCTAAAATTTGAGAAGATTTTACAACTAAAAAAAGGAAAATTGTAAAAAACGATCATTTGGAATCGTATTATTAGGTATTTATTTAATAATGATGTATTCTAAATTTAATAATCATTTAAAATGAAAAATAACAATAATTTTATAAATAATATTAAAATTATATAATAAATTCTAAAATAAAAATTTATATACAAAAAATTACATTACAACTTATTACTGCACTTTTGATCTCGTTTGAGATTGGCTTCTAGTAGAAGCTTCGAGAGGAGTGAAAAAAAATACTTTTTCAACTTTTTGAAATAAATAGATAATGATTATTTTGATTTTTTTCTTTCTTACGAAACATGTGACGTTGAAAATATGAAAAAATCGTATTAAAAATTATATTTTTAATATTAAAATTATATTTTTTTAATATTAATATGATTAATTGTCGTAATAAAGAAATATGAAAAAGTTATATTAAGAAATCCTCGTAATATTATGAGTAATTTTTGGTTAAAATAAAAGCTATAATCAAATGATGTCTAGTTAACTTTTAAATTATTTATAATATTATTATTATGTAAATTTTAATATATAAATTTTTATTATCTTAATTATTATATAATTTTAATTTTATTCATAAAATTAGAGTACGTCACTCACTCTCTTCCATCAAGTAGGTAAAAATACTTTTAAAAATGATTCTAGGTGAAATTTTTTTTAATTAAAATAATAAAAGAAATATATTAAAAAATAATAATATTATCATAAAAATCGAAATAATTTTAAAAGTTAAGATAAATGATAAAAAAATAAGACTAATTTCAACTTTACCACTATTTAATTTTTAAAAAAGGACTAAAACTCTTCGTACCTTTATATGCAATGCCGCGTGACCAAACCCGCAAACGAGGCAACGACATTCAACCACTCAACCAGTACGACCTGACGGAGCCCAACGATCTGCACGGTTTACCTACCGCGAACCGCAGCGATCACCAGATCCGACGGCCTGCGCTTCCGTCCGTCGTGCTCCTCTTCCGATGGCCGTGCTCGATCGCGCCGTGCTGGTGGTAGTGGTGGTGGTGACGACGACGATGACGGGGGCCGTGACGGCGAGGCCGGACAAGGCGACAATGGCGAGGTTCTGGGGGAACCTCGCTGGCGAATACGCGCAAGTGCTGCCTCAGAAGGGGAGCATTGCCGATATGTTCGATAAGGTGCTCGAGAAGGAGTTCAAGGACAACGACGCCTCCGATTGTACGGTTTTCCTTTGTTAAATGAAGAGTGTTTTTTTTTTCTTCTGGAGGATGCAATTTTATTTGTTGTTGCGTTCTTATTCTCCCCGAAAGATGGAGAAAAGGATTCCTGAGTTTTTTTTTATGAGAATATATGTTTCTGAAATAATTGAGAAACGGTGAAACTTGGAAGACATTATGTTTCAAACGTAAGAGCTTACTAGCTGGTTTCACCAGGTTGTTTTATCTTTTGAGAGAACGGGATGAACTACACGTAGGTCAAATTAAGGTGAACTATACGTTGGTCTCTTCATACAATTTTTCTTCACCGTTTTGGGAGACCTATGAGGTGCAAAGGGTCAAATGTGTGTTTTTTTTGGCGAAATAAATGAAGAAAGCAATTTCTTTGTTTTTTAATTTTGGTTCCTGCTAATTATTATCTGTCCTGTTTACCCTCTGTTAAACTTTACATTGGTTAAGAAAAACCCAGATTTCTTCCTTTGTATATTACTGGTACTTTTTTAATTTCCTTTGCTTTCCCATTATATGCTTTTTTCAATCCGTTGGGATAATATTACTGACCCATCGGTTCTACTTTTTGCAGCTTCCGATACCAACAGCTTCAATAGCAGCATTTCTGACAATCAAGTAAGTGTGAATTTCCTGTTTAATTATGCAATTTGTTCCTACAGCAATGCTCAAAAAAAATGAGAACTGTGTAGAAACATTCCCATCAAAAGAAAAGTGGCATTCACTAGTGAAGTAAATGAAGTTTAGAAGGGTTCTACTGACTGTTGAATCTATTCAGCTAAACTACTTTGGTTCGAAAATTTGACTGCCAGTATACCTGTTAAATAAATGTTAGCAATGAAATTGGTTGTGCAATCATTGGTAGATGAGTTTTCTTAGTCACCCTTATGCAGCAGTGTTCAAACATGCTAGGGAGATTGATACCTTGACCACTCATGGTACTGTAGTGGTAGTATAGTGGTATCTGTTAAAACACCACAGATTCATCTCACAGGTGATACCTTAAATTCTGAATGGTCACCACAAAAGATAATCCTACTAATTTCCACAGAGATGCCATCATTTTTTTTTCCAGAGTAACTATTTTTTCCCGAATAGTGATTATATGATCTTTGGCAGTTCCAGCTAACTCAACTTGAACTTATTCACAAACTAGTAGATACCAGGGAATTTTGTGATTTTACCTGCATGGGTGTAGAGTATTTGAGTTTGCTGATTTAAACTGCAGAAACATATCTATAAATGAAGATCCTTCTGGAAATTTTGTGCAATTCAATTTGGTGATCATTGTGGTTGGAAACATAGGACGATCTGTAATTAAATTGCAAAGCAGAAACATTGCCATGTCAACTTGACTTTGAGCATCAGTTTCTTATTGTACTTTGTACTTTTATTATAGGATATACAACAGATGTCAGTGTGGCATTGGATAGAAACAGGGGAAAAAGGGTGCCAAACAAAGTGCTAACTGTTATAAAAATCCTCAAAGTTCTAGCTTAAATCACGTTATTCCAGGTTTAGCTTCCTGGGCGTGGAGATTTTCTTTAAACAAATAATACAACAATGTGTAAATTACCTTATAAAGAAAAAGGGTAATAACTGAGCCTGTCAAATTACATTGAGAAATATAGTGATGTGCCAAAATTTTATGATATAATGTAATTTTGTTTTTGTTGCATTAATTGAGGCTATTAGGTCTAATTCAGTTCAATTTCATATTATGGCCATTGTCATCTAAGTTTCTTACTCCAATTGACAACAGGCATGCCTACACTTTTGTTTGCTAATAAATATTTTTCAGGCTGTTCTGGAGACAGTGGCTGTTATCAATCATGACAGAAAGAAAAATGACACAGTGGAGAAAAAGTATGGTTCTACTATGGTGCTCATGCATCATGCATCATGAGCACTTGATTGGACTATTAGCTCTCTTTCTTGACATACATTTAACGCTGGTTGCCTTTCTCATGTATTGCAGTTCAACCAAATCCTTTTTTAACCTGGAAAATGAAGGATCTGATGAGGCAACAACCTTGATAGACAAGGAGGTTATATGACATGCTCTAGTTGCTTTTCATTTTTTTGCTAAGAACAGGAATTTTCTTCGAAGTTACCCCTTTGGTGGTGTAGTTTACCTTATTCCATATTTGTTTCACTTCAGGACAACATATTTGTAATGTCGAATCGCAAGTCTAAATATCCAGTGCTTCAAGTTGACTTGAGGTTTATCTCCATCCTGTATAATTTTTGTAATTGCATTTCTCAATACAGTGATCATGAATAGCAGTGCTGCATGTATTTAGATTATACATGCTGAATTCTGGTAATAAAATAAATGCAGGTTAATTTCTGATCTGGTGGTTGTAATTGTTTCAGCAACAATTGGTGGTATATTATTCTCTTCTATGGGACAACCGGTTAGTATCATTTGGTGCATTGTTATCAGACATATTTCCTTTATATGAGTCAGCCACCATCCATTTTTAATAATGATGGACCAGCTGGCAATCTTATCTTGACTTCTTTCCTATCTGTGGAAGGTGATTGTTGGTTATCTTCTTGCTGGTTCTCTCATTGGACCAGGTGGATTGAAGTTTATCAGTGAAATTGTGCAGGTGTTTCATTTCACATGTTGTGTCATGTAGCACTTTTTATACCATCCTGTTCATCCATTCTTTAGTATAATTAAGTTTTTGGTGACATCACTTAAGAATTTAAGATTTAGCTTTTTCTACCCTAATGCATTGAAATATATTTACTTGCTGAACGCCATTTCTTTTTAGTTTAGGATGTCATTTGTTTTCTTACTTAAGTTTGTTAAGCAGGTGGAGACTGTTGCACAGTTTGGTGTTGTCTTTCTGCTTTTTGCTCTGGGCCTTGAGTTTTCATTGTCAAAGGTATATATTTCTTTATTTTTTTTGTATTTTTCTCTGAATATCTTTCATTAAGTACCTTAATTTGAATCTTGAAATACTCATGCAGCTCAAAATTGTTGGTCCTGTTGCGGTTTTTGGAGGTTTATTTCAGATTGTGATCTTTATGCTTTTGTGTGGCATCACTGCATTGGTATGTCGGATCTCAGATTTCATGAAGCCTTGCATGAATGTACATTTCTGAATTTAGGTTGTTTATATTTTATACTTATGATGCAGCTATGTGGAGCCAAGTTATCCGAAGGAGTCTTTGTTGGTTCCTTTTTGTCAATGTCATCTACTGCCGTAGTAAGAGTCCTTCACTTATCTTGTCTGATGATTTTCATGTACATTTTTAATTTTTTAATGAATTTCTTCCTATTATTGCCCCTCTCTTCTAGGTATCAAAGTTCTTGGTAGAAAAAAATAGCATCAATGTGCTCTATGGTCAAGTAACAATTGGTACTCTAATTCTTCAGGTTTGGTCCAGGTCTTCTACTGGAAATTGAATTTGAGTAGTATATGACAACAAGAAAGTTTTAGGGATTGCCAGTCTGTTGAATGTGTAATGTTGAAGGCTGCATATGATGTAAAGATGATGAACTTAAAAAGAAACACTAACTGCTTTCTTGGATATTGTATTTTACACACAACACATTGTCCTCATTCTGAATATTTCTGATATTTTTCCTGCTGTGGTTTATTTCAGGATTGTGCCGTTGGTTTACTTTTTGCTCTGCTTCCTATTTTAGGTGGTAGTGGCCTTTTTCAAGGAATCATGTCCATGACAAAAATGTAAGTTTACAAATTACAACTAAAAGATTTGTCTTTATCTGTAGGCTTTTGTGTTTTGGAATGCTTTAGATGATGTTTCCTCTACACTGACAACTAGCAAGTTGGCATTCCCTTATGACGTGCACAATACTATTTTTCATTGATGGATTAAGAGAATTCCAACTCCCATGGTAGAATTGTCTTGTTATCAGAATGGTATTCATTGAATTATTAAAATTAACAACAAGAAACAAAACATATGGTTATGGAGACCTATAAATCTAGAAAACAAAGTGCAATAAAAAAAATAGAATCTGAATAATAATTGTAACACAAAACCCCATTAAGATCCAAACTTTGATCACCCTCAACTTAAGAATCCAAAATCATCCTTTAGAGAAAATAATTTAAGTGATAATAAATGGATCTTTATATGAATCCATGATTAGGGATTAGGATAATAGTTCCATATTGGAAATTATGCATCTTGCTCCACTATATAACTACTATTTACATTTATAGCAGATTATTCTTTATGAGTAATAAAAATCTCTCATATATTCTCGTTTTACATGGTATTATAGCTTAAGTTTTGTGAGGTTAAAGAGAAGAGAAAAGAAAATAACAAAATGAAGGGGGGAGGGAAACCCTACCTATCAGAAAATTTCCTCCTCTCCACCCTCATTTTCTCTTCCTACACTCGCTATGTTTGCCTCTTTCCTCTTTCTCACCATGTGCACCTCTGTTCCCATTTTTGGGGTTGTTGTGTTCACTTTTTGTCATTGGTTGTTGCTTTTTGGTACTCCCTTATTGTGTTCAAGGCCTACCAGCACCTCCTCTACTGTTATAATCCACCTTTGCTTTCTCCAACCAAATGCACTATCATTGTCACTTTTCTGGTTTGCAGCAGCAGCTAATGTTGTTATCTTGATAGTTTTTTGTGCCAAAGTCATTGGTTTCAACATTCAATGCTTGCTGATTTCTTTATCCTTCCTCCTATTGTGTTGGGCCACAAACAAGCTACCCTTCCTGTCCTTGTTCTGCCACCACATGCTTTAGTGTTTCCTTTAACAAGAGAATGCTGCAAGATGTGAGTTGTAGTGTTTCCTACCAGAAAGAAAATCCTTCAACAAGTGAAGAAAGGGAGGATGAAGGAGGTGAAGGCCATGGAGTGAGTTGTAGGATTTTATTTCCGGTAATATGCATTTTAGTCCAAAATTATTTCTACAATTGTAAAAATACCAAAAGAACCCTAAAACTTTAAAGTTTGTAGAAAATTGCTTGATGTTTAGAGTATGTAGACGAAGATGTATTGTTCCATGATTTAGTTTGATAAAAAGAAACAAAGAAAAATAGAAACAATGAGAGAAGATATAAAAAAGGGAGGGAGAATAGCAAGTTCTATTAAAAAGGATTATGATTAGAAAAAAATTAAGAAACGTTCAAGTTTGTAGAGATTGTGTTTGTATGTACTCATGTTCGTGTTTGCAATAAGGTTGTAAAGGTTGTACCCAAGCGATAGCTTTGGTCCCCCTATATATATGTATTTGTGTGTTTATAGGAACACCTATTTCATCTTCCCTCAAATTACTATTTTAAGGTAAAGTCATTTAGAACCATTAGATCATTGATCATCTTGTTCATGATCAATACAAAATTACCTTAAATAAAATAAAAAAATTGGATCACTCAATCTGGTATTGTGATCCCAATTGCGATCACAATCATGATCCTTTTGGATCAAATTCACAATCCCTATTGGGATCACATGTCATCCTATATAGCATAATTTGTTTTTCAGTTATTGAATGTATTCTTTATTTGTGTTTGAAACTTTTTTAGTATTTTATTATTCCCTATATCTATCATCAATCACCAAAATCACAATCAAGATAACATGATGATGGTGATTTAATTGTGAAACAATTAAAAACTAAAACTAAAATGTGTAAATCATAAAATTGAAACGCATAATCTAGTTGAACTAAAACTAACATGCCAAAAATGGATGGATGTATAATTATTTATATATTTTGAAGTATATCAATAATTAAAAAGCTTGTAAGAAAATATTATAAATTAACTTAAAAATGTTTAAACAACAAATATAACACATAATGTCTAAAAGTCACAACTTATAAATTAACTTGTCGTAAAAGTCCATAAACAACAACAAATAAGAGACCCAAACTTCAAATGATACCAAAAAAAGGATAATTATTAGAAAACCCTTGAAAACTTTTATGGTAGTGAATCTTTCTTGGATCACTAATCAGATCCAACAAAGATTTGTCCTACAAAGCACTCTGGATTTTGCCTAGAAAGCATCTAGGCTCTTGGGCTCTAGCCTCAACAAAGTTTTTTTGCACATCTATTTAGAGGTGCCCATGTTTGGGCTTGTTGAATATCCATGTTACTCACATGTTAAGTGTTATTAATCAAGTCAAATGAAATTGTGTCTACTCAAAAAAGTCAAATGCAATCATGTTGATCAAGTCAAATTGAAATTAATGTGTTTGTGCTTGCATGTTGTGAAGTCAATTTGATTCACTTTTGTTCATCTATGCTCAACATTTACTTGCATGTTGATGTTGGCTTTTGTTGCTACTATCGATACAACAATTATTACAATTTTTGTCTACCTAGCGTTTACTGCAACCATCTACTTCCATTTTACCTAGTTTTATGTTTCAGCTGAATTTGTGTTTGCTGCAATCTGTGCATTTTAAATGTTCCAATTTGAAGGAGTCTTAAAGTAAATGATGTAAATAGTGGATCCCAGATTAAGGGCTAGAATAATATTTCTGCATTAGTTAAGAAATTTTATATCTTACCTCACTATGTAATCATTATTTATAGATGTTTATTTTTTACAAGAAATAAGAACTTCTCACATTTTCTCTATTTACATCATCAACACCCAATTCATCGTATTCTCCCAAAATACAAAATCAAAACTGGAAAAGTATAAAATGACAATGAAATAAAAAGGGTATACTTCCAATGTACTGGTCATTGAGGACAAGATTAGTGTGGAAGTAGAAGGTCTTAGGGAGTTGCACCAGCAATCCATTCCACCACCATGGCAGTTCTCTTTCTTCCCCTTAGTGGTTTACAACAAGTATTACAATGGTTAATGGATGTGCAATGGTGTGTGTGTGTATATAGGCAAAAAAGGGTCTATAGATCCTAAATTTTTATTTGATGTTTTGAAGAGAAAATGAGATCCATGGGAGAACAGAGGAAGTCTCTTTTCTTAATACGACAATAGATTGTAAGTTATTCCGAGAAAGTTGAGATGTGTACTGTGTGTTTAATTCTTAAAAAATGCATTTTATCAAAATCCTATCTTGAAAAAGCTGGATATCCCAACTTTTTGCACTTTTATGAAATTCAGGTTGCTGATCTTGTCCAGTTTCATAGCAATTACATCTTTCCTGGCAGTTTCTTTCGTGCCACACTTCCTGAAGCTGATGATAAGAATATCATCTCAAGTAAGTAGTTGCTCTAGAATTTTTCGGCGTACCCTAGCATTTAGGTGTCCATATGCCTTCATTGTACCTAGGGGTTACATTGACCATAAAAAGCCAATTACTTTGCAAAGAAAAGTGATAAAATATAGTCCTTTTTGGTTTCTTCAAAAGAATAATTTTCCTTTCTGTGCTTTCTAATTTTAAGAAGTTTTACAATAGAAAATTTTCCTTTATGATGCTACAGACAGATGAACTTTATCAACTTGCTGTGGTGGCCTTCTGTTTGTTAATGGCTTGGGTGAGTAAACACTCTTTGACAGACATTTTTTAAGAGCATGGCTAGATGTAAATAAGTCTGCAGACAGTTACTAATTTTCTGACTCTTATGTACTTTGTTTCAATTTTATTTTAATTTTCTCATTGTCAATAAATGAAACTAAACTATTTATATAGTTTGGGACCAATATACCTTAAGAAAGTTGCTATAATAATCTCACTCAATTATTGTTATTTCTATTGACACAAAGTTGATGATCACGTTGCACTATAAAATTGACCATCATATCTATTATCAATTTTCCTTTGAAATGAAAGGATATGAATTTCATGGAGTAAACTTTTTTTATAGTCTCATAACCTGCCAAATTATTCCTAGTGTTTTCTCTTGATCCATGTCACGAGAAAATCCCCGACTCTTGCATGTAGAGTTAACATTTGCTTGGTTGAGAAAGAGAAGAGGAAACATGTTCATACAAATTATTCTAGAATATATCGAATGGCTCTTTGAAATAATCTACTAGTGGATATCTGAATTGCTTGGGTGATCTATATAATTGTAAAGTTTATATCTCCTGTCATTTGTTAGGATGCTTGGCCACATGACCTTGAAGGCATGTCTTGTTGATGTTCTTGGGTTGAATGGAATTGTGGCTGATCAATAGGTGTCATCTAAGGATATGGAAACTTTACCTGAGGTCTGCATTTCTTTGTCATTCATATCACACCTATGGAGGTAGGTGCTTCAGCAGAGCCTAGCACCCAGGCATGATATGCCCTGAGGGCATTTCATGCCTTGATTTCTGATTTGATCCTTGTCACATCTGCTAATAGACCTGGCATCCATGTTGTAATTAGATTTTTAAGATTTTTCCCTTGCCAAAAAACTTAAATATATTTTTAATGAGATATCACTGAAATATACATAGTTACTAAGTACCAAATCATATATATTTTTGAAATATAAATATTAGTATATTACTGAAATGTGCATTACTTTTCTGTTGAAATATAACTGAAATGCACATATTATATATTATAAGTTTAGAACTGAACTGCGTATAACATAATTATAAGATACTATCAATATGGCAATATATACTGATATAGGCAGTAGGCACCCATGCTAAATGCCAAAGCACCTTAATACTTTAGTAAGCATGAAAAAAATGAAACACATATGGTCGTCCTTTTCACACCAAGCATTAGTTCTTTTAGGATTTGGTTAAATTGAATGTTTGCTCAGATGGGTGGGCTTGCTTAAAGCTTCTCCAGTTTCTTTGTACCTCATACATTTTTCCATTGTGTATTCTGTTCTGTAATACTGAGAATACTATAATATTGCCTCTCACATATTAACTCTCCAGTATATATTTTGTTCCTCAGTGCAGTGATAAATTGGGCCTTAGTCTTGAATTGGGATCATTTGCTGCTGGGGTCATGATATCTACAACGGATTTTTCAGAACACACCATGAAACAGGTAATACATTTCTTTTATCATGCCATTTCAATTGTAACTTTTGATTCATTTTTTAAGGAAAATTATTCTATGTTATAAGAGGCTTACTAGCTTATTAGATGCTAATCTCCTATGAATTCATAAAATATTTAATTTACTAAAACTTGATGTGAAATAATATATTGTACATTTGTATTTTTCTAGTTTTCTTAGACATTAATATAAAATTTATATTGATTTTCATATGTTGGATAGGGTGATTTGTGTATAAATCTGTTTACCCGTTTAGTGGGCATATATATACTGTTTATACACTTGTGATTAGTAATAAAATTATCACTTTCAACTTGGTATGAAGCTTGGTTAACCCTGATCCCTCTCCACCTCCTCCACCGGTGGCTCGTCCTTCCCTTTTTTTTCGTCACGCACAGGCGACGAGCTCTCTCAGGTGCCCCCTTCTTCGCCCCCTTCCTCTCGGCCGCCCGTCCCTGCGTCGTCTCTCGCAAGTTCACGTGGTTGCTTCCGCTCCTCTCCTGCGGTCTCTGCCTTCTCTCCTCCCCATGGATCAGTCGACGATGATGTCGTGGGTTGGCAAGCTCACGATCACTAGGTTGAAACTCACTTAGCACAACTACCACTATCGGGCGAGCACTTTCGAATCCTTCGTCGTCTCGCAGATGCGCGAGACTCACTTGACGGACGATCCTCCAAAGACGAAGTGCGCGGAGTATGCGGCTTGGCACGCTGCCAACTTCGCCGTCATCTCGTGGCTGATTAACAACGTCAACGAGTCCATTGCCCGGACCATCTCCGGCCTTTAGCCTGCTCACCGCATTTAGGACACTCTCCGCGCGATGTATGGTGCGGACCAAGGCATCGCCTGCGTTTGTGACACCTACGAGAGTCTCTTCTCTCACCGACAGGGCGACGGGACTGTCCACAACTACTACACTCATTTACGCTCGTTGCTTGACAACCTGGATCTCTACCAACCGTGCACCCCTGACCTTGCTTGTCAACGGTGCTGTCGCGAAGAGCTCGGGGTCGCTCTCTTCCTTGCCGGTCTTCACCCGAACTTGCCGTCTCAGATTCGCGGGCTGCTACGGATTTGATTCCCTCTCTCCAGACGACCTTTAATCGAGTACTTCGTCTCATTGCCGCTCCCTCCTTTCCTGCTGACCCCACCTCTCTGTCAGCCCCTTTTCCATCGACACTTGCCGTCCAGGGTGCCGCGCCCTCTACAAGGCCACCAAGTCTAGGTTGCGTGCGGTCTAGTGGCCGTCCTCGGCTCCTGTGCGTCCACTGTGGTCGCAAGAACCACCCGTCTGAGCGCTATTGGTCGAAGTTCGATCGCCCTCCCACTGCGACAACCGCTCACGTTGCTTCTCCTGCGGCTATCTTTGCTGATGTGATGGCTCCACCTGCTTTTGTTCAGATGACCCAGGCTAACTTTGATGAGTTGATGGTTCTTCGTGTTCAAAATAACAGTGAAGCTTCTGCCTCTCATGTTCTCTCGACTAGTATGCCTTCTCCTTCAATATCCACCTCTAATGATACTTGGATTATTGATTCTAGCACTTCCCATCATATTTCGGGTAACTTCTCTCTTTTTTATCGCATTCTTCATTGCCCTAATATACAGTCTGTTGCCCTTGTTGATGGGCATAGTTGCTTCATTTCTGATGAACGTGCTGCATCCATTACCTCCATTATTTCTCTTGACAAAGTTCTCTATATACCTAATTTTCCCGTAAATTTGTTATCCATTAGAGTCATTATCAAACAACTATATTGTTTTGTTATTTTTTACCCCTTTCATTGCACTTTTCATGATTTGCAGATGGGCAAGAGAATTGATGTGGGCCTTGAGCAGGGTCGAGGCATGTACAT
Organism: Amphibolis antarctica; assembly: GCA_024699675.1. Lineage (NCBI taxonomy): Eukaryota > Viridiplantae > Streptophyta > Magnoliopsida > Alismatales > Cymodoceaceae > Amphibolis > Amphibolis antarctica. The sequence continues at coordinate 15,080 of JAMKPZ010004613.1, forward strand.
CTTGGTGGAGGACGGTGTCACGAGAGGCCTTGCTACCTTTGCTGCTTCAGGAGATTCCTCCTTGCTTTGGCATTGACGTTTGGGACACCCTTCACCTCACAAGTTTTGTCAAGCGTTATTGTTTGTGTCTGTTCATCCCTTTACTTGTGAGTCTTATATCTTGGATAAGCAATTTCGTGCCGCTTATCCTAGTCATAAGTTGTCATTTTCTGTTTGTCCTTTTGATTTAATTCATTGTGATATTTAGGGTCCTGCTCATGTTGCGTCTGTAGGTGGTTATCAGTATTACATTATTTTTGTTAACGATTTTTCCAGGGTCTCATGGGTTTATTTGTTAAAAGATTATCGTGTGTTTCATGTAATTCGTGATTACTTTAATGAAATTCAGAATCAGTTTGCTTCTTCTCTTGAACTTTTTCATACTGACAATGCCCTTGAATTTGTTTAAACCGTGGTGACTACTCTTTGTAATGAGCATGACATTTTACATTAGATCACCTGTGCACATTCCTCTTAACATAATAGGTTGCTGAGCATAAACATCGTCACCTTCTTGATGTTGCTTGCACCTTATTGGTTGAGATGAATGTCTCTACTTCTTTTTGGTCTGATGTCGTCGCTATGGCCACTTATCTTATTAACTGCATGCTCTCTTCCCCCTTGGGTGGTGCAATCCCTCTTCAACGTCTTACTCCTCGTCAAGAGCTCTTCTCCTTGCCACCTAAAGTTTTTGATTGTACGACATTTGTAAAAAATTTGTTTGTTGGGTTAGATAAGTTGTCCCCTTGGTTTATCTACTGTGTTTTTCTTGGTTACCCTTGTAATTAGAAAAGGTACCAGTGCTATCATCCTTCTTCTCGTCGCTATATTGTGTCGGCTGATGTTGTCTTCTTAGAGGATACCTCATTCTTTTCTACTTCTCTTGCTCCCTCTCCTCCTTTTGAGCATCTTCCTCTTCCCTCTGTGGTTCCTCCTCTTCTACCCCCTTCGATGTCTCAAGCACCGTTTTCGCCTTCGACTTGATTTCATTCTCCTTTGCAGGTCTATCACCAACGTCTTCCCACACCCCTCCTCGCCCTGCCCCCGATTCTCCTTGTCCTTCTGCAGGTTCGCCTGACCTTAACTTGCCTATTGCCATCCATAAAGGTACGCATGCTTCTACCCAACATTCTCTTTCCCATAGCCTTTCCTATGCTACCTTTTCTCCTACTTACAAGCGGTTTGCCCTCGCCATCTCCTCTGAATCAATACCCAAGGATTATTGTGAGGCGCTTACTCTTCCACATTGGAAGTGTGCTATGGATGTTGAAATGCAAGCACTCCTTGCTCGAGGGACTTGGGAGGTCGTTGCTCGCCTAGCCGATGATCCTGTTGTCGGCTACAAATGGGTCTTTGCTGTTAAACACAACCCTAATGGTAGTGTGGCTTGGTACAAGGCTCGCTTGGTTGCTCGGGTCTTCACTCAGACTCCTGGTGTGGATTATGTTGAGACGTTCTCTCTTGTGGCCTGTCTCAACTCCATCCATGTGCTCCTCTCCTTGGTGGTCAATCGGCAATGGTCATTGTGTCAGTTGGATGTTTGTAATGCTTTTCTCTATAACGATCTCCAGGAAAAGGTGTTTATGGAGCAACCTCCTGGGTATGTTGCTCAAGGGGAGAATCAGGTTTGTTGGTTGCAGAAGGCTATTTATGGCCTTAAATAAAGCCCACATGCTTGGTATGCCAAACTCAGCTCGGTTATGTTGGCAAATGGGTTCAAAAAATGTGTAGTTAACAATTTTATCTTTGTTCGGAAACGATTGTCTGGTTATACCATTCTTGCAATGTATGTTGATGATATTCTCTTGATTGGTGATGATACTACAAGTGTTGGCTCTACCAAGGAGGCCCTATCCAAGCACTTTGATATCAAGGACATGGGCAAACCTAGGTACTTCCTAGGCATTGAGTTTGCATATGTCAAGCAAAAATTGGTTCTCTCACAATGCAAATATACACTTTACTTGTTAAAGGAAACAAGTCTTCTTGGGTGCAAGCCAGAGCGAACTCCAGTGGAATCCAAGCCTCAATTCTAGGGGTCTATGTCAACACCGTTTAGTGATGCAGCTCAATATAGGAGGCTTGTAGGAAAACTCATTTATCTCACCATCACTAGGCTAGATATATCCTATGTTGTGGGACTACTGAGTCAGTTTATGTCGGAACCTAAGTACATTGGAATGATGCATTACGTCTTCTAGCTTATTTGAAGGGCAATCCTAGACAAGGACTTATATACTCTAATAATGGACATCTTAATGTCATGGCTTACACTGACTCAAGTTATGGTGGTGACAAAAATGATAGATGATCCACTTCTGAGTATTGCACATATGTTGGTGGCAACTTAGTCACTTAGAGGAGTAAGAAACAAAGTATTACTTCAAAATCCAACGTCGAAGTAGAATACAGAGCGATGTCTTAGGCTGCTAGTGAGTTGGTATGGTTCAGATCACTCTTTACAGAGTTGGGTGTCCAGGTTCCTACACCGATGATTATGTATTGTGACAATCAAGCTACTATTTACATTGGTAGCAATGATACATTCCATGAAGGGACCAAACATATTGAGATTGATTGTCACCATGTTCGGGTGTTGGTTGAACGTGGTGTTATTTGTACACCCTACATGAGGTCTTTAAATCAAGTTACAGACATGTTTACTAAGAGTCTTAGTGTAGGGGTGTTCAATCTCTTTTGTAACAAGTTTGGAATATATGATATGTACCTTCCAACTTGAGGGAGAGTATTGGATAGGGTGATTTGTGTATAGATCCGTTTACCCATTTAGTGGGTATATATATATTGTTTGTACACTTGTGATTAGTAATACAATTATCACTTTCAACTTCATACATAGGGGAAGCAAGCTGTTTTACCAACTTAAACTTTTGAAACAGCATTTGCTACCAAGACGAGAGGATTTTTCATGATTTGAACATGGCACATTGGTGCAACCATACCTTTGCATAAAGTTGTACTCTTTTTATTACATCCCCCTTTAAATTCTTAGTTTTCATATACTTTTAGAAAAATTTTCAATGTATATCGATTATGATGTATTAGGGTTATTTATGTATTGTGGGTTTAATCTCGGATTGGTTAATCAACTCAAGTATTAGATTGTCTAGACTTTGTGGTGCCATAATTCCCATCAGGGTTTAAATTCTACTGTCAAGAATTTCATTAATCAAAACATCAAAATAAAAAACCAATGTTCAAGCATGTAGGATGTCATTACATCTGTCTCTTTAAATGAAGAATGTAAGTTTGTGCTATGATTCAGATTTTGTCAAGTTTCTTTGTTCTGATTCTTACCTCTATTCTTTTCATGAATATCTCTACGTATCTCATGTTTGGCAGATATGTCACATGGTTATAACATTTTCTTTTTCTGTTTCAGGTGGAACCTATTCGTAACTTATTTGCTGCACTTTTTCTTGCCTCCATTGGGATGCTAATACATGTACAATTTCTATGGATCCACGTTGATATATTATTAGCATCTGTCATTCTTGTTGTGATAGTTAAAACTGCCGTAACAACCATTATTGTCAAGGCCTTTGGATATAACCTGAAGACATCATTGCTTGTAAGCATGCCAATTTTAACTTTTAACACATCTCTTGATATTAGGCTAATAGACTGAGATGCTTTCTCCTTGCAATGCAGGTGGGTGTATCACTAGCACAGATAGGAGAATTTGCATTTGTTCTGTTGAGCAGAGCATCACATCTTCATCTTGTTGAGGTAAGCCGATCAAAAGGGAATTCTTTTTTCTTACATGAAGTTATCACATATATTTGTGTCCTTGATTATTAATTTAATCATATTTTTTGAAAGAATTTTATTTTATTTTGAAGATTCATAATTTAAGATTATTATTTTTTGTCTCAAACATATAAGGTTAGTTTTTATCTTTATTATAGTTCTGGAGTTATGGTTTAGTTGTATTTCCTGTAAAATAAGGAAGAAGAAGAGGGAGCCACCCACGAATGAACACGACGAAACAAGATCTCACCCAAACATTCTCCACACCAATATCATTGAGAGCAGTGTTTAAATACAAGACTGCAGTATAGGACAAAAAGAGTAGCAAGGCTGTAAAATACAGAAAAAGGCAGAAAGCAAAAAGAAAGGCTGCGGAAAAAGGATGGCCGACCAGCAGCTGCCTTAGCCACTAGGAGCTGCAGCATCAACATTTCTATTCCCGTTGACTTCCATAACTATTTAGGGTTCACTATTAATAAAAAAGTTATTGTTAAAAAATGTAGTAGTAATTGATGACATAATTTTGATTGACGAAAGTAAGGAATTTGTTTTAAATTAGAATTGTAGAGAGATGCTTTAGGGGTTTGTGTTGCTTGGAAAGTCCATGAAGGAAAATTTGAAAGGGAAAATGACAAAATAAGGGTGTTTGTGCTATCTAGAAAGTTTGAAAAAGAATTTCAATTTTTTTCCATATAAAAAGCTGAACTTTCTGCTGTTGCTCATCCTCCCGCTTAGGAATTGCATTAATTAAATATAAGAAAAAAGTAGCCTAAATGGTTTAGTCATGTCTTTAGAAGATCAAAAGATGCACCATTTAGGACAGGATAATGAATTTGTGTAGAAGAAACTAACAAAAGTAGAGGAAGACTTAAAACTTCTTAGTTAGAAATTGTGAGAAAAGATTTAAGTTTCTGTAATTTAATTGAAGATTAGACTATAAATAAAAACATATGGTAGAAAAAAATTCATATGACTAATCTGATAGTCGGATTATGGCACAGGTTGTTTATTTTTGTAAGAAAATTTTAGTAGCAAAAGTCGTACACGACATGATTTCTCTGTGGCGATTGACATGCTGTCACAAGATTAACAGCTGTATCTAGTTTTTGCTTGACCTTTTATTTTTGTATTTCTGGGTAGTATGTTTATACTGGTCTCATGACCTTATATTTAGTTTGCCTATAAGTGGATGATATCTATCTTTATGAAATGAAATATTAACGACTATTTCGTGTAGCTTTCTCTTGTATTTTGCCTGCTAAAGTTTTCCTAAATATGCTCTTTTTTATCTCAACGTTGGGGTGATCCAGGGAAAAATGTATCTTCTTCTTTTAGGAACAACAGCTCTCAGTCTGGTATGTTCAAGGACCATACGTTAATTTTGAATCTAGGGATTTTCTTCACTTATTTATTTTAGTGTCTTTCTTCACTCTGGCAGGTAACAACTCCCCTTATGTTCAAAATGATACCGATTATGATGCATTTGGGTTCTCTAATGCACTGGTTTCCTTTGGAGAGCAATTCACAACATGAGGTTTGAGATATCATTGCATCTAATACTACCACAGTCTCTACGATGTTTTCATTGCAAAACCTTTTGATATAATTTTGGTGCTTTGTTTAGTAGGGTAAAATTATAGAAATTCTGAACCCATTTCAAAGGGTTCCAATGCAGAATCTAAGAAATTTCTCAGTTTCATCTTGAGTCCCTAACTTTAAGGCTTTAATAATTATTCATGAGAGGAACCTATGTGCTGGATTAGCCAAGGGAAATAGAACTATATTGGATTGTCTCCTTAAAGTTGTATCCAAATGACTAGATGCTTCTTTTGTTTTTGAGAACAATATCATTCTATAAAATTTACCTATGGTTTTATTTCACATAGAAATTATCAATGTGACTTGTAAGTGCATGACTATTATGGTATCTAAGCATTATTGATTGCATAGAGATCCCTGAAATTCAAAAATTCAACTGAAAAAATGTGAACTAGAAATATTAGAAAGATATTATGGATTAATCTAAAATTATATAAATCAAATAGGAATTACAAAAGAGAAAAAAGGAACATATTTTTTTATCCTTCAGTTCATATTTGATCTTGCAAGTACTTACATCATCTCATTTTGTAATAAGATCTAATTATCAAGGATTATTACATTGAGGCATGGTGCATGAAACTATGAAAGTGAAAAGCCAGTCGGTTCAACACCCTTTTCTCTGGTGGTCAACAAATGTCCAACAAGGGAATCTGGGTGTGGTAGAGGTCTTCAATAAATGCTCTTATCTTTGTTTCTCTTTTTCTTGATTGCTGAGGTTTCTAGTAGGATGTGCGTCAAGGTAGGATGTGCATCAAGGTTGAAGAGAGTGGACTGATTAGAGGATTCAAGCTACATTGAGGATCTTCAAGTGCGACTCGTTCGCGATGTGCTAATGATAATCTAGTTTTTTGTGAGGTTAAGTAGGATCAGATTGAGAACCTTCAATTAATGCAATGATGGTTTTTTTTTTTCCTTTTCCCCTAATGAATTAATCATTTTGCAAAATAAGATTGAGGTTCTCTTCTGGGGCTTTTTGACCTAGTTATGGGTTTTAAGGTAAGTTTCCACAAATCATCTGTAGTTTGGATCACCATGTTGAAGGAAAATATCCAAACAGTGGTAGATTTTATGGGTTGTAGAAGTTCCCAATCAAAATTTGGGGCTACCACTTTCTTAGAAGAGGTTGAAGATTTGAGATTTGCAACCAATGATCAACAGGTTTGAGCAGCAGTTTTCAAGATAACCTAGCACATTCTTGTTGTATGGGGGGAAGGCTACTCTGGTAGCATCAATTCTTGCTGATATGCTGTTACACTATCTTTCAATGTTTAGGATCCCAACTTCAGTTGCAAAGCATCTTGATCAAATCTAGGGAGTATTCCTTGGAAAGGTAGCAAAAAAGAGAGTTCCTCCGGCCTTTAGCTTGTGACTTGGAAGAAGATTATTCAACTCAAGTGGGAGGGTGGTCTTGGCATTTGGAGTCTTTTTTTGATGAACTTACCTTGTTGGAAAAATGGTTGTGGCACTTCTATGAGAGGAAAAATGGTGGATATCTGTTGGCAAAGATGGTTAGGAAGAAATGGCTTGGGGTGGAAAAACGGAGAGGAGAGGTGGTTTGGTTGTAAATATATTTGGTGGGTGGATTCTTGAGGCTGAGGCAATTAGAGCCATATGGGAAGCTAATTATTAGAGCAAAGATGGCAGATTCTCTATCAAATCTTTGGATCAGATATTGACCTTTGTGGGTCTCAAATATGGGAAGCTGAAGTTTGTTTGGTGGCACAGGATTCCAATAGAGGTCTAGTTATTTACCTAGCACAAGTAGCATAACTGTATTCTAACAGAGATTTTCCTCAGAGAGAGCGATTTCTCACTTGCAAGCATATGCAAGTTTTGTTGACCCCAAGAGGAAGATCAGTGGTACTTCCTCTTTGACTAGTCCTTAGAAGTTGCTGGATGTGCAGGACCTGAAATGGTAGGATATGGGCGAGCTTCAGAAGAGATGAGCAAATAAAAGGGGGATTAGGGTGAGTAGCAAGAAAATTTGGCTCACCATTTGTCATGCTATCTAGTAGAGGCAGTGGTTAGAGAGATAGTAGGATGCTTCGGGATGTAAGGCATAATGATGAGCATTTTTGGGACAAGCTACAAACTGTGTTGTGGAGTGTGATGATCCACTAGTTGCTCAAGGATCTCAGAGTTGTTCCAATCTGCAGGTGGCTCGTGGTGGTTGTCTGGATCAGCAAGGGGTTCCCAATTGAGAGAGCATAGAGTTTTCACATTGAAGAAAGCTAAGGTGGTCTGGCAGTTGGTAATATAGAGGTGTTCTCCACACACATTGGGTAGTCAGAATGTGTTGAGATGAATAGTCTCCCCACCCTTGCAGTTTGAGATGCATCTTATAGTGGTGTTTACAAGTTTGTTACAGACACTGAAAATGCTGTATGTGGCAAGCAATTATTGGGCTGATAATGACAATGTAACAACCATGTGAATTGATACTTGGATGGGCTTGGTATTTGTTAGGGGTGGTTGGCACATGACATGGAGTGAACAAGGTCGTGACAGGTGCAAGGATCTTACAATGATGCGGAAGTTTGGGCAGGACTTCCATCTGTAGTTACTTTTGATGAGGAAGTTTGATTATTTTGATGTTGTCTCTATGTTTGGTGATCAGTTTGGTCCTTTGTCATGGTTTTTTCCTTTCCTTTGTTTCTTTTCTTGGAGTTTTTGAGATCCGTTAGGTTCTAGTTTTGTTTTTTATTTTTGGCTGGCCTAAGGCTTGCATAGGCTCTTTGATTTTATCAGGTTTAATATGTTTCCTTTTGTTGGTACCCAAAATAAAAGAGAAGCTTACTATCCATATCAAGATTTACCCTGCCACTAGCTATAATAGGGCATAAAGGAACTATATCGTTTAAGGATCTGCTTTTTTGCATATTTTACATAATATACAATGATTTAAGATGCATGAAACTTTATTATTTCCAGCAGAAACAATCAATAAATAAGTGAAAATAAAGAACTAGTTAGAGACCATACTGTTGTAGTATGGAAGGTGAGGTGGTTAAATATTACAAGAAATATTTCACTTCATAAATCTTAGATGTAATAAAAATTTACACAACTTGTACACAAAATCCTATAAGAAAAATGAGATCTCATAGATCTACATGCACAAGGATCTTTTTATGAACTTATAGAGGCTTCTCTTTTGTTGTCATCTAAATCTTTTCACTTGTATTGTTTGTCTTTCAGGAGAGAGGCACCGTGCTTGAGACGCACGACAGGCTGCTATGAAAATGAAGATGTTGCACTAACCTAGGAAATTTATACAGAATCTTACCTATTCTTTGAAATTTGCTGTGGGCTTGTGGTACCACACTGTAAATGTCCGATAAGATCTGTGGGATAACTATCAAGCCTTGGGTTTGAGACTGGAGCAACATGGCTATTAGGAGGAGATGGATGTGCAAGTAGCATCCCTTGCTCCCAAAATGGGTAAGGAAATTACTTCTTGGAACTTCTCAGTCTCGCTGACTTGGTTTTCCTAATTTGGATTATGATATTTTCCACTAGGAAAGCTATTATTTTTTATTCTAGTTTAGATATTCTACTTGTACCAGAGGTGGTATTGAGGTGTATAAACAGCACAAATTTCTCCTTTAATATGGCAATGGTGCTCATTATATTGGCGAGCAACACCAGTGCCGTGATATATTTATATATATATATATATATATATATATTAGTTTGCAATGAATTAGTTCAATGGGCTTCTCTTTGGGAAATAATATTTCTACACAAGAAAATGTAAATAATGCAACGTTTCAATAATATAAAATTCTGAAATCCTGTAGCCTAGAATTGAGCATGAAATGGTTCTGAATTTTAAGAATATTGCAGTTGGTAATCAGGATTTGATATTATATGCTTGAGTTCGGGCATGTCAAATAGATGTGTTCATTAGTAGTTTTTTTTAGTTTTGAAAGTGAGGAAGTTGGGAAGAGTTGAAGTTAAAGTTAATTTTGTAAATGTAATTAAAATTATATAGTAATTTAAATAATAAAAATTTATATATTAAAATTTATATAATAATAATATTATTAAAAATAATTTTAAAAGTTAAATAAAGTTACACTATTTTTTCAGAAAAGCAGGCCCTGAAAAGCTGTATTAAATAAAGTTACACTATTATTCAGGACTGACTGAACGTTGCTGCCATGATTGGCTTATCAGTTGATTCAGGGACATCTTTGAAAGTCTCTCAGTTGTCCTATTCATGTATTCATGTGTTTACTGAATTTGTGGTGGTCATTTCATTATCAAAGCACCCATCTATGATATTATGATTTTAAAAAATATAGAATTTTCTTTACATATCTTGGTTAATCATTAATCTAATTCAGGTTTCTTTATCAAAACTAATTTGAAACCCAAACATTTGATTAACAACTTACACATTTAGACAGCAGGACCCATGAAACCGACACACACAACTGGAACGCAGAGTGTTGTGGAGATGTGGACATGTACTTTTTATTTATATATCGGTTTATATTTTATCCATGTGAGATTATTCTACACTAGTGTCTTTTTTATTTGATACATTTGAATTTGTTTTAGACATAGACATATAGATCTGCTTGACTTTTCAACTAGCGATTCAAATACAATCCATTTGGTATAGCCCATTTAGGCCATTATGTTAATTTAGATTGGTATGATTTAATTTTTAATTATTTTATTAAAAGTTAATATAATTTATAAATACTAAAGTTTTGAAAAAAATACCAAATTATAATTTATAAAAGATAGATAAAGGTGGGATTTATGCTTGCAATCATTTATTACCTGTAGATAAATTCAAACTATCAAATCATATACAATATATATAATTAAACAAAAGTATATTAAAAAACATAAAGTTTTTAAAAATTACAAAATTATTTTCGTCTTGTATTGTGTTGATATGATAACATCAAGATGCAATCTAGGTATAATCTACCAAATTGTGTCATACTTGTCAACTGTACAGTTTAATTGTATTAGGTTGTGCTGGTTCAATTGACACTTGTAGTGATGATCTATTGGAATTCTTTTTTATGGTATATTATATAGAAATGTGAACATTTAATTTAAAATCAACCATCACCAAGCAAATGAAATCAAGCTCCTAGCGACCGACACTAGGTCACAAGCTGTGAAGCATAGGTATCATTTGAGAATAAGTTTAACAGTTCCAACTTCAGTAGAGAGTTATATTTTTATAACTTTAAATTAAAATTATTCTTACATTGAAGTTT
>JAMKPZ010004614.1:0-21085 GCA_024699675.1 Amphibolis antarctica
TAGATTGGCAATCTTGTAAAGATTTTGGTACCTCAATAGATTTTAGTGTCATTGGATATCATGTAATTGAATAAATTTTTCTTAACCTTTGCATTTTTTGAATCACTTGCCAAGCTTTCCAACGATATTTAAGGATTATCTGGGCATTCCTACTACAATTTTTGTGATATTGATTTTATATTGAATTGTGTTTTTACTTACATCCTAGACATTCATACTTTTTGCAAGTTTTTTTGGCACTCCTTGATGTTCATAATGGTGTTATTTTTTGGCAGGATGAGACAACATTAATTTGGTATTCTCACAAAGAGGAACGTAATCTCAAATTAGAATTTGTCTCTCAAATTTTTCCTGGACAAAGAACTGTAGGTTCGATAGTATTTGGAGTCAAATATTTTTTCATTTAAGTCTTGGATATATTTTTATTTTTGATTGAGCCTAGACCTCCATATCTAAACATGTATGGTAAATTAATTTTTTTGGGTGGATTTGTATTCTTTGCAGGCTGTTTTTAGGAGATTCTTTTGTCCAGAAAAGGTTTATTTATCATTTTCTCTTCTCTACAAGAATGGCGAGCGATCTCTTGATCTGGTAACAAACTATATGTCATGGTCTTTTATCTGCTTGATCAAGTTTTAAAGATAAAGAACTGGGATTTCATAATTCCCAATTTTAGATTGTAACAATCTTCGGATTTTTTGCTTGTAGATTTGTAAAGATAAAGCTGAGTTTGAGATCTGGTTTACAGGCCTTAAGTTCTTAATTTCCAAAGGGCGCCAAAATTCTAGGATTAGCAGCCGTAATGAGAGATTATCTGATGTGAGTTTTCATCTTATATCATATATATATATATATATAGGCTATTTTGCCACTTTTCTTTCATGCATACTTTTCTCCTTCTTTGACATCTATCAATTATAACCAGATAGATTCCAGGTTGTGAATGATTCATTTGCATTTGAAAATATCACATCATGAAATTCTAAAATCTCTTTATGCCATTCTAATATAACAGGTAATTGAGACTTTTGAGTGAAAAACAATTCATCTTTTATATAGCAAACACAAATTGAAAGAGATATAGTATGGGTGTTTTGTTGATAGCATCTTAATTAAACCTTGTAAGATTAGCTATATCAAGACATAAAAGGTTGTCTATTCTTAGAAATTCCTACATATTTTCTTTATCCTATCATGCTGAGGAAGCCATCTTCATTCAAAATCCACAAAAATTGTATCAGTTGTGTATCATGTCTCAACGGCCAAACTCCATATTATATTGGTTGTTTATTAGAGATTTGAGTATTAGCAATATAAAGGCATGGTTAACTTTTATAAATGTCCCAAAAGGTCAAATAAGACTAATATCAAAGTGGAAATATGCTGCATGTAAATTCAATGACATGCATTTTAAATATTAATAGAATGGACTTTTTAAAATAATTAGGTCTCTCAAGAAGTTTTATGAAACTTCAAGTTGGTTCATGTCTTGAAGTTTCTGACAATTATAAAACATGTGAAACAATTGGAATGTGAGAGATATGATTATTGTATTTCTTCACATTTGAATATTCATAATTTTTTTTGTGCAACAAGATTTCGTTTTTGGCATGTGAAAAGGAATTCCTTATCCACTCTTTTTTCAGGATGTTAGTTCTATTCACCGCAATCCTTTTGGTGCAACTCTAGATATCACGTCAAGAGTATATCACAATTTCGAGAACAAGTCTTCAGTTGATTTTAGTTCATGCGACCGTTATTTTAGTTTGGTAAGGTCAGATGTGGGACCAGATCGTGCAAACATGCAAGGAAGACCAAGTAATGGAGATGCTTTTAGGATTAGTGTTTCAAGTGCACCCAGCTCTTCGAGTCAGGGTTCTGGTCCAGATGATTGTGAATCCTTGGGTGATGTTTATGTTTGGGGAGAGGTATGGTGTGATGGTACAGATGGATCTCCCAATTACTTTTGTTCAATGGATGTGCTACTTCCTAGACCATTAGAGTCCAATGTTGTTTTAGATGTACAACAAATATCATGTGGTGTTAGGCATGCGGCCCTTGTCACAAGGCAAGGAGAAGTTTTTACTTGGGGTGAAGAATCTGGTGGAAGACTTGGCCTAGGAACTGATTCAAATGTCTCTAAACCTCAATTTGTTGAGATGTTGGCTTCCTGCAATGTGGACTATGTTGCATGTGGTGAATATCATACGTGTGCGGTTACAGTCCATGGTGATTTATTTACTTGGGGAGATGCCACTCATAACATTGGACTTCTTGGTCATGGTACTGATGTCAGCCACTGGATGCCCAAAAGGGTATCGGGTCCATTGGAAGGGATTCAAGTGTTGTCTGTTGCATGTGGTACATGGCATTCTGCACTTGTCACCTCCAATGGAAGATTATTTACATTTGGTGATGGCTCCTTTGGTGTATTAGGTCATGGTGACCGAGAAAGTGTTATATATCCAAGAGAAGTTGAAACTCTAAGTGGATTGAAAACTATCAAAGTTGCATGTGGAGTTTGGCACACTACAGCGATTGTGGAGGTAATTGGGCAGTTGGCTGCAAATGTATTATCCAGGAAATTGTTTACTTGGGGTGATGGAGACAACTACCGCCTTGGTCATGGTGATAAGGTTGCCCGGCTGGTGCCAACCTGTGTTTCATCATTAATTGATTTTAACTTTCACCAACTAGGCTGTGGACATAATTTAACTATTGGCTTGACAACAACAGGGCATGTGTTTACAATGGGAAGTACCGCTTATGGTCAGCTGGGAAATGCCCAATCTGATGGTAAGAACCCATGCTTGGTGCAAGATAGATTGATGAATGAATTAGTTGAGGATATTGCTTGTGGATCATACCATGTTGCTGTATTAACGTCCAGAAGTGAAGTGTATACATGGGGTAGAGGTGCAAATGGAAGATTGGGTCATGGGGATACTGAGGATCGCAAAACTCCTACTCTTGTTGAAAGTCTGAAAGATAGGCACGTGAAAAGTATATCATGCGGGTCAAACTTCACTGCAACTGTTTGCATTCATAAGTGGGTATCAGGTGCGGACCAATCAATATGCTCAGGATGTCGGCAGGCATTTGGATTCACCAGGAAGAGACACAACTGTTACAACTGTGGCCTAGTGCATTGCCATGCTTGTAGTTCCAAAAAAATACTGCGAGCCGTACTTGCACCAACACCAGGTAAACCACATCGTGTTTGTGACTCTTGTTATGCAAAGCTTAAAGCAGCAGAAACCGGCTACTCAAGTTCCAACAGAAAGCAAATAGCACCTCGACGTCCCACAGAAAAAAGGGAACGGTCAGATAAAGGAGAAATCAGGCATTCAAGATCTCTATTCCCCCCTACGATGGAAATGGTTAGGTATATGGAGTTCAAGGCAGCAAAACATGGAACTAGATTTGAATCACCACCACAAAAAGAAAATTCGTTTCCTAGTCCATTTGGTATACTACAAACTGCTTTAAAGCCTATTGCAACATCTTCCACAACCCCTTCGAATTCAAGACCCACATCTCCATTCTCAGGAAAATCAAGCCCACCACGTTGTGCTACTCCAGTTTTTTCTCGAAGTGCAGTTGATAGCCTCAAGAAGACAAATGAATTCCTAAACCAAGAAGTTCTGAATTTGCAGGAACAAGTAAGTGCCAAAAAAATTCCAATTGCCTTGTATCTTTTCTACCATCATTTAATAGTCCTTATTTTAGTCTTGGTTCCCATCTTGTAGGTCAGGAGTTTGAAACAAAAGTGTGAAATTCATGATGCAGCACAAAAAGGGTATGAAAAGAAAGCTAATGAGGCTGCTCGCTTAGCTGCAGAAGAATCATCTAAGTGTACTCATGCAATGCGGATTATCAAATCCATCTCAGAACAGGTATAAGTTATCCTTATGTTTTTGTCGTGGTACCCCACATTTAATGTCATATCTATAAAAAAACATGTCAAATCTATACCCTGAAAACTGTCATTGCACATGGATTGTGTAATATTTCAAAATTTTCGTTATGCAAGTTGCATCATTCAAACGATTGTGACCATGTCCCAAGGTGCATCTCCTGGGATATGCACTCACATTCCCATGAAGCAAATAATGTTGCAAAAACTTCTATGGTAGAATTACTGGTTCTTGCACAGTGTTGGATCCATGATTTCTCTTTAGGTGGGACACTACCTGAAGTATGAGTTTACCATACTAATTTGTTAAAATATAATGCATGTAGTAAACACAAAATAAACATTATCACATAATTGCAAATGTTTTGAAATAGCACATTAATGCCATTGATTTTATAAGATATTAGATCAGTACTAATGCTCAAAATATATCTACTAAGATTGTTTTGCTAAAAAGTTCAACATTTATGTAATTTAACTGAAGATTTGATAATAAATAGAAATACTTGAAAGAAAAGAATTGATGTAGGCATGTAGCCAACCTTATGTAATGAGACTGTAGCTTAGATTGTTACTATTGTTATACTCAAAAACATTGCAAAAAAGTTAAGCAAAATGTTTCGATCATTGTTATAAAAATTGAAAAAATGGCTGGTTAAACACATTTCCTATAATCCATTTCATTTTCTAGAAAACAGGAAAAACCCAGTTTGAAAAGAAAAGACCATTTCCGACATTTTTTTCCTTCTTGGCCGTTTAAATGGTCTAATTTAGATTGTCTTTTGAATTATTTTTATCGATATAACTTAATTATTTTGTTGCATATTTTGTTTTTTATAAATTTTATTATACTTTTTATATATCTATGTATATTTTGAATTTAATTATTTATATTTGAGTACAATTACACATGATAAAAACATGTTTTTGAACTTGTATTAGGGTTTTAATCATGGATTTAATCTACATTAGTTGTTTTGAGTTGTCTCTTTTGATGTTGTCTTTATTTAAAGAGACCATGTTAATGATATCTAATCTTTTACTTTTTTTCATTTATCACAAGGTATAAGAGGATAGATTTTGAAAGTCTAAAAAAAACGAAAAACCTTAGGGAGGCGGAAAACCCTAGTTCATCTCCTCCTCCCTGTCCTCTCGCTCCAAGGTTTGCTCCATGGTCGTCGCATGTTGCACATGTCTTCTCTCTCCGGTTCGGGCCTCCTCTATTATGCTCGAATACACCTCTTTGCTTGATCTACACCATCTTCTTCCATCGGCTTCTCCACAATGCGGTTTCTCTCCTCACACTGTCTCTATTCACAGATGACCTCTTTCGCTAATCAACATTCCACGTGGTCGTCGTTACTTGCAGCTTCGTCCTCTCCGTGTTGAGCTTTTCTGCCATTGCTCACGTGAACAGGCTCACTCCACTTGCACGACTCCCACAAGCACTCTCTCTACCGGTGTGGCTCCCACAGGCACTCTCTCTGACTTGGGACTCTTCGCTGCTCTCTCTTTTGAGTCATTGACTTACCATTGCGTAGGTTCGTCATCTATGACCCCAACGACTGAGTTGCTGACGAAGGGGAGGAGAAGATGGAAAAAAAAAAAGGAAAAGAAAAAAGAAACAGAGAAAAGGGAAAAAATTGATAAAAAATTAAAAATGCATATAGGGTGGAAGTAAAAAAAACAAAACAAAAAAATTTCTAAGGGTAGACCTCTGCATTTAACTTTATTGTTGGAAATGCCAATTCCTTTTACTATTGTATCTCTATATACTTTTATAACGTCTTCAATCATTGAACTCGCCCTTTCATAGGCTTTGTTTGTTAAACTTTAAGAATTTTAGTTTTAATTTTGCACACATTTTTATATATTGTTATTATCACATAAATTCTTATATATAAATTTTTATCACACAATTTACTATATAGTTTCAATATCATGTATTTCATTACTTTAACTTCATCTTTTCACAATTGTTGGAACTAACTTTTCAGTTGGTGAAATCGAAAACAAATGCACTCATAATCAACTCTTTCTCTTTGAGTAGTGTCTCTTGGTTGACTCTCTCTTTGTTTGGACACTCTTTAGCTTGAGTGAAAATGTTGAAGTATAAATATGTATTAAAGTTTTTGTATCGTGAGTTTGGTCTCACATTGACTGCTTTGAGTTGTCTCTTTTTGATGTTTCCTCTGTATAAAGAGGTCATGTGTTGTTAATGATATCCAATCTTCCACCTTCTTTCCTTCTATCTTATTTGTCATAGATGTAATGGAATTATAATTTACTTTATTAAATTAATTCGATGATTTTGATACTTTTATGTTTGTAAATATATTTATATTTATCCATTTTTTATTTATGCATTTTTTAAAAATTTAATCCTTATAATGCCCATTTTCTGTCTTACTACATGGGTTTCAGTTGGTGTTTGTTTAATGAAGCAAATTCATCGCTTTGATAAAGACATGAAAAAA
Organism: Amphibolis antarctica; assembly: GCA_024699675.1. Classification (NCBI taxonomy): domain Eukaryota; kingdom Viridiplantae; phylum Streptophyta; class Magnoliopsida; order Alismatales; family Cymodoceaceae; genus Amphibolis; species Amphibolis antarctica. The sequence goes on from JAMKPZ010004614.1 coordinate 6,394, forward strand.
GAAAACATTATGTTTCTTTTATTTGGATGGCCATTTAATTCATTTAAGAACACATAAATCATGACGTAAAAAAAATCAAAATAATAAAATAGGACACTTCACAAAATGCAGGCATCATCTTTGTCAGTTTATAATCTATTAGAATTTTTTTAAAGTAGCATCTATTAGATGATTTTGATCACTTACAAACAAATTCTTTATGATGATTAAAGTAAAGTAGGAAAATTCAGAAAAAAATGATCTGATGGTTTATTAAAAATCTTTATTTAGAAAAAACCTTTATGATATGTACATATGTTAAAAATAAAGAAACCTTGTGGGTCATAAATCCACCACTGTTCTTGCATGTTAGTTAATTTTGTAATGGGCTTACCACGCCTCATGCACAAGTCATTTGAATCCCCAAGGACATTAACTCAAAAATATAGGTGCTTTTGGATTTCCTCAGAGCGCATGGTCAACTGCCAAACAAGGATACATGTTCTTCAGATTACAGATTTGATTTTGCTGTATATTGAGATGTTTTCACTGTTATATTTAGCTGTTGAATACAAACCGATTTTCATGCAAATTAATTTCAAAATTTCCGTTTTGACTACTGTATTGATGTTTTTTGGCATGGTCTTAAATATTAACTCTCTTTCTTTTCCCATTTTCCATTTAGATGAAAGAAATTTCAGCAAGCCTTCCTTCTGTAATCAATGAAAACTTAACTGCCATTCAAGTTCAAGCAGAAACATTGTTGAAAAGTCACAATATTTCCACAGCACTTCATCAACATCATCGAAACAATGTGGGATCCTCTCTTATTGAACATCACCATACTCCAGCTAATTCTGATCTCAATGAACTTGTAGCTAATCATAGCATAGAAAATGATTGCCGATCACCTCGTCCTTCCAAATTGAAGTCCAACAGTGATGGAGAAGCACATGTTACAGAGCAATTCGAGCCTGGTGTATATGTAACACTTTTTCTACAGTCAGATGGGACTAAAGTTTTCAAGCGTATTAGATTCAGGTATATGTTCACTTACAGTTTGGATAGTTCACAAGGAATACAATGCATTTTTCTTTGCACCATAACATTCCTCGCTTGGGTTTATTGCTCGTGGATATGTACTCGCAGCAAGAAGAGATTTGCAGAGCAACAAGCTGAAGAGTGGTGGAAGGAAAATCAAGAAAGGGTACTAAAAAGGTATGGACATCCAATCGTAGCCGCACCTTCTGCGGACAGCTTCCAAGATGCTGCTGCATGATTAAATTTCATTAGTTCGACAACTTTCCAAGTTGCTTAAAGTGATTCTTTAGGGGAAGAAAAAGGTAACTGACCCTCAATCTTTTCATATATCATGAAAAGCGATTCCATTGATTGATTCGTTCATTTTTAGCTGCCTTTAGTGTACTTCTCATGAAAGTTGTCATCTTAATTTAGTACATAGTTAATATTTTTCAGGGTCATGCATTCTTATGTAAAAATGTTTCACCATTTTTTTTCAAAAAGAAAAAAAAAACTTCCAACTAACCTGAGCTTCGCCTAAGGTTGGTTGATCTCACCGTAGGAAGCATGTATATTCTTATGATGGAAAGTGATTATACATATTTTTCTTCTTCCAAAAGAAACAACACGCCACGCTCAACTTATTATATTTTTGGGCAAATGTAACTCCACATGCACATATGATACTCTGAAATTCAAAGGAGGGTTTGGGGTTTTTTTTTGAAATGAAAAGCTTTGGTACGTGTTGCAAAGGGTTTTGGTATTAGAAATTCTATCTCTATCTTATTTCCATTTCCATATACAAAGGTAAAGATTTTTTTTGTACGATCGTTAGCATCGATCATGTTTTTTTTTGGTTTAATCAATTGTTTGCCAATTAAATTCAAAGCCTATTCATCAAAAAAGTATGCAGCAATACTCCAAAACATGGGTTTATATATTTTGATGAATGCAATACAAGCCCATCAACATGATGTTAACCCAATATCATGAGAATACCGTCCATTTTCCATTAATTCATGCCCTTAATTCACATGCTTTGTATTCTTGCCGTCACTCACATGCCAACTTCTCGTCTCATCAAGTATTTGGTCCGAGAGAACAAGCATGACAAGTAAAAAGATGATCTGCACCCTCACGTTATTTGTAAATTATTAATAGGCGGAGGGTTAATTGGTAAGGCTCTGTTTATGTGAAAGAAATTTAAAGATTTCAAGGTTCCATTCGGTCCCGTGTTGATTTTATCTTATTAAAATTAATTGATTAATAATAAAAAAATTTATAAATAATATAAAAAATTTAATTTTATTCATTATTTTTATGTAAATCTAATTTTTTAATACGCCATTCGTTATAATATTTTACATGTAATGTATGTAAATTAACTTTAAAATTAAGTTAAAATTTTATTTTAAAATTAATTAAAAATAAATAAAAAATTCTTTATATTTTAAATTTAGTTCTATTATCTATATTTATTTGCACGAGACTATTCCAGTACTCTCTCTTATTTATACTTTTTTTTAATTTTTTATGTTTACAAGTGTTTTGACGTGAGATTATTCTTCTCAATATATTTTACACTTTACGTAACGTCTTAAATATAAGATACGTAAATCGACTTTAATATCACGTAAATTTTACTTTATTAAAATTAATTTACTAATAAAAAAATTAACAAGTAATACAAAAATCACAATTTTAGATTTTTTTTAAAATATTATAAACTCAATTCAATCACACGCAGGGGGCCAATTAAACCACACACGATGCTGTATCAGATAAGTGATTAAGTGTGAGGAGCAACAACACATAGATAAACTCACATTTCATGCATGTGATTCCACATTTATTTGCAGCCCATAAACGACTACGATAAAGACGAACTACAAGGAGGGCGTACAGGTAGGAAGAAAAGAGGGACTGGGCAGCTCGATCTTGTCAGTAGACAGTAGTCCGGTGGATCACCTCTCGATCTCCACCCTCCTTTCAAGATGAAAAGCATCTCAAATTCTACCATCCATTCCCAAGCCCTCGACCTGGCGGGGTGCTGCGGGAGGGCAGTGGCCGCCAAAGCCTCTCTCGTAGCAGTTGGGAGGGTCATATTTAGCCATCGACCCTATGCCTTTGGGCGGCGTCTGGGAGACAAGCGCACCGCCGCTCACGCCCAAGGTCCTTGCAGCGGACGGGTGGAGGAGGCCGGATGCGAACAACAAGACGAGCAGCAGCAACTCCACCTCCGTTCCGCGACTCGCCATGTCGTAGTGTACGAAACTTGGCGATCGAGGTGAAGCGTGTGCATATCCATGTGTGTGTGTGTGTGTGTGTGTGTTTTTATTGACACACGCGCACCCGCACACGTCGCCGTACGTGGGAGTCGGTAGCACAGGTGTACAACTCACCGCGTTTTTGGATGCAACTCCTCCTTTTCTCTTGTTATTTATTCATTTTATTTGTAGACCTCGAGAAGCGGAAGGAATTGCATTCCCCATGTATGGATGGATGGTTACTGACACGAATTGCATTCCCCATGTATGGATGGATGGTTACTGACACGAATTGCATTCCCCGTGTACGTTTTCCTTTCTCGGTTCTCGAGATCAGGCTCTGGACGTTTCTTTAGAGTGAGTTAAATTTTATAATTTATAATAAAAAAATAATGATATTAGTTTAATTTTATAAATAAATAAAAAATTAAAAATTATTTAATAAAAAATTTATGTATAAAAATTTATACAATGATAATAATACGTAAGAGTTTATACAGAATTAGAGTTAAAAACTTAAATTGAGAAAACAAATCAGACCTTTTGACTCATGTATTATCTTTCATCGATCATTAACTGTGTTATACTCTTTAAATCTTTCAACTACTTTGATCTTTAATATTTTTTTGAAAATTATCATTTTTAGATAATTTTACTAAAATTTTAAACACAAAATCATAAGTTGAATAAATAATCTTTTAATCATTAGAATATTACTTTAATCTTTAATATTATCGTCCGCTTAATTTTTTTTTAAAAAAATTTGTTATTTTCCCGATGTTTTCCAACGTTTCCAAGAAAACCTTCATCACAATATTTGATCTATCTATTTAATTCGGATACGCGCGTGCGCACACTGTGATAACGTAATTTTATCTGCTAGTATTTATAATAATACTTCAAAGGGCTAATTAATGAGCTTATAATTTTATTTAGCAAAATCTACATATTAAGTAAGCTAAAAGTTTTTTTTATGTCAATACGAATTTTAAGGTGAGAATTTTTTTTTACTTCTCTATCTGACAGATACAGAAAAAAATCTACTAAATATCTACTTCATATAATAAAATTCTTTACGAATCTTTCTCAAACGAAGCCTATATATCTATTTTCGTAAAATTCAACCGTCTCAATTCTCGAGTTCCCATTAGATTTCATTCTTATTGTGAAAGCAAGAGGAGAAATAAATAGGGCTTGAAAGAAAGGTGGGATAGTAAAAGGGGAAAAAAAAGTGCAGTCGAAAATGCTAAATTTTTATTAAAAAAATGTGTTCCAAGTATAATTTCTCTGTTGGTAAATTTTTTAATACTTTCGTTAAAATTCAAATCTTGATAAATGCTTGATACCTGGCTCTATCGTCAGTAATAAAAGGATTTATTGTTCATGTGTCTGTTAAAAATTAATATAAAAAATATATAGAAAATTTTTTATTGTTAAAATATTAAATATCTAGAAATAAAAAATTTTATAAGATTATTTATATTTTTATGAAAATTTAGAAAAATTTATATTTAATTTTTAAAAATTAAAAATATTTTAATATTTTAACAATAAAAAAATTTTCTAAATTTTTTATTTTATTTTTAAAAGACACGTACCCTTTAAGTATTAGCTTATTCATTTTCAATATTTCGATCCATAAGCTTAAGTTATATTTTCACAATGATATAAAAATTTTAACTTTACTTATCACCATTTTCCCTAACTTATCCTGTAAGTTTCTTGTTGAAATATCGTAGAATTCAATTCAATCACACATAGGGGTGCAATTAAACCACACACGATGCTGTATTGGATAAATAATTCAGAGTGAGAAGCAACAGAACATATACAAAAGCATATTTTGTGATTCCACATTTATTTGCAGCCCATAAACGACAGTTAGGAAGAGGCAGAGGGACTAAGCAGCTCTGGATCACCTCTGGATCTCCACCGTCCTCTCAAGATGAAGAGAATCTCAAACTCTACCATCCATTCCCAAGCCCTAGACCTGGAGGGGTGCTGGGGGAGGGCAGTCGCGGCCGATGCCTTCGGAGTTGCAGTCGGAAGGGCCAGATCTAGGGATCGACCCTTTGGGCAGCGTCTGGAAGACAAGCGCGGCGCCTCCCGACGTGCCGCCGCTCACGCCCAAGGTCCTTGCGGCGGACGGGTGGAGGAGGCCGGACGCCAACAGCAAGACGAGCAGCAGCAACTCCACCGCCGGCCCGCGACTCGCCATGTTGATCAGCTGTGGTGTACGAAACTTGGCGAAGTGAAGCGTGTACGTGTACGTGTACATGTACATGTGTGCATTTATATACACGCGCGCACCCGCACACGTCACCGTACGTGGGACCCGGTAGCACACGTGTACAACTCACCATTTTTCAATGCAACTCCATTTCTCTTGTTATTTATTTATTTATTTATTTGTAGACCTCGGGAAGTGAAAAGAATTGCATTCCCCGTGAAGAGCAAGTCACACAAAAAAATTTATTTTAAGAAGGACTTTACTTTTATTCCACCATTGGTTCTCGTTCTTTCTGGTTGAAATCAATCGAGAAATTTTTGGGTTAAATTATCTTTTCTAATTGTCACGAGAGTATCATCTTCATATTCTTTAAGATGTTTCATCTTGTTCGTTTTTAACTTGATGTGTTTGCAGGTGAAGATAATACTAAAATGTTAAATGAAGTATAGTCTAAATGAAAAATAAATTTGAACTCCTTCAATCAAGTAGAAGGTGCAATGCAATGACTACAGATGAAACCCTTTCAATTTCTTTGGGTCAACTATTATTTTTCGTCGATCGTTAACTAACTTTGTATTATAATCTTTAAATCTGTGTTGTTCCTTGTATTTTAGGCAATTCTACTCAGTGAAGTTTCGAATTAGAAACCATAAATTTAAGAAGTGGTCTTTCGACCATTAGAATATTACTTTAATCTTTAATATTACCATCCGTTTTTTTTTTAAAAAAAAAAATTTATTATTTTCCCGACGTTTCCAAGAAAACCTTCTTCCCAATATTTCATTCATCTATTTAATTCAGATACATGCGCGCGTACTCTATAATATATTAATATCTTAATTTTATCTGCCAGTATTTATAATAATACTTCAGGGGCTAATTAATGAGATTATAACTTTGTTTAATAAAATTTATATGTTAAGTGAGACAGGTATTCATGATTTTTTTGTCAATACAATTCTTAAAGTAAAAAAAATCTATTTTTATTTTTTTCTTTGACAGTTAAAGTAAAATAATTTACTTTTATTACACTATCTATTAAAATATATACTTTATATTATAAATTTTTTTATAAACTTCATTTTCAAACAAAGCCTACATATCTATTTTAGCAAAATTCAACTGTCTCAAATCTCGAGTTCTCATTGGATTTCATTCTTATTGTGGAACCAATACCTTAAAGAGGGAGAAATAAATAGATAAAAGGGGGAAAAAAGGTGTAGTCGAAAATGCTAAATTTTCATTAAAAAAATGCGTTCCAAGTATAATTTCCCTTTTCTGTTGCTAAATTTTTTTATTCTTTCGTTAAAATTCAAATCTTGATAAATGCTCGAAACCCGCTATCGTCGGTTAAAAAAAAGAAATTCTTGTTCAATAACAACGTAAATAAGAGGTAAATCAGTTTTTACCCAAATTGATTTTCCTTATTTAAAAAAATTCTACCATAACCTTATTTCTCAAAAATTGCGAAAATTAGAACGATTCCCTGATCTATCAACAAAATTTTGACTTAAATGAACTTTATTTCGCCGTTCATTTTTAAGAGTGTATACAGAACCAAAATTACAAATTATTTTTAAAACTTTCTTTGAATTTACCTTTATATCATTCTAATCTTTAATCTAATTGTTCAATCTAAAGAGAAATAAGTTACTACTTAATCAATAAAATCTCGCTTTAATCCAACCACAAACAACACTCTCATTAAAGTAACGTAATATACAAAAAGAGTAAATAAAAAATAACCGTCGTCCTTTCTTATTTTTGAGTACCAGTTGTTCAGCTTCTCTCACCTTTTACGAGAATTAAGAATACCATTATTTTTGGTTAGCTGAGTAATTGCAAATAGTTTTTTTTTTATTTTGCTTCTTTTTGCAAAAAAAAATGAAATTATTCGTAATGCAACATGTGCGCCCAAAGAACTTTTTTTGTGCATTTATCCGTGAAAAAATTAATACCTAGGTTTATTCGATCTTAAATTTTATTATTCTTTTTTTAACAATTACATTACATATTATGATATGCATTTATTTTTCTTATGAACTTTGTAGGCCCTCAATGTTCTTTTCATAATCATGATAATTTTTCCATTGGTATTCAAAGTTTGATAAAAATTACAGATAATATTTAGACTTCGTTTAAAAATAAGAAATTTTAGTTTCTCGTGAATGTTTATATATCATTATTATTATATAAATTTGTACTTTACAATATACTATGTATCTTCAACACTATTTGTAAAATTAACTTTAACTCTTTATAATTGACAGAATCCTTATTCTATGATGTTTGTTCCTGTAACTCTTGTCTTCCTTGGGTTAACAACTTACCGATTTCCGGAAAGTAAAGAAAACCAGTGAATATTGTCGTGATAGACACGAGATTGCCAACCGATTTAATGCCATGTTATCCAAAAGTTATACAAATTTGAATTTTACCAATTAACAAACGCAAGAATATGACATCCACAAATTCCTCTGTTTTCGTGGCCCTGGAAGCTTCAACCAGACAGCAGAAGTCAAAAGTTGCAACCCTAACATCTCTCCAGATGCAAAATCTAGAATCAATTAAATCATGATCAGTAACTATATGAATGCTGAAGATAATGCGCTATCAGGTCCCCCATCTTGCTTTATTTGTTTTTGCTTGCCTATGGAGCAACTCAGTCCATCTCAAAAAAATAAAACGAGAGGGCCCAATTTTTTTGGTTCTCAAATTGAATAGCATCATGGTAGCGGTCATCATTTCCTACGGCACGTGCTTTATTAACCAATCCAAACTCTGCGAAATCAATCAATATGCAGGGACATTAGCTACGATATGATTCTGAAAACGGCACATCTATTGCCTGACTGATATTTTTCAGAAAACGATGCAAAAGAATGATGTAATTAAGTCCACCGAATAAATGTAAATGGAATCAATAATCGATGGAGAAGAACAGCTGAAACGACAGTAAAAGACGGTTACCTTGATGCATTCTGGTAGACCATCGCTTTTGGTTCTCACGTGTGTCTGCATGTAACACAGCATTCCAAAGTCTCTTATCTGCTTGCGTTATATTCTTTAAAAAGAAAAAAAAGTTGTACTTTGGGATGTCCGTGATGTTGAATATTAAGGTTTTACATCCTAAAATATATTTAGTCTTTACATTGTCCTTACCTTAATTTGTAATATCATTTATATTGTAAAAGTTTTCTTTGATAATGATGGCATTTTTATGATTACTAAGATTTAAATTCTAATAAAAATTATGAACACCGTATTTGGTTATAAAAACTATTGTCGTCAATTACATATATTGTAAAAGTTAAAAAATATTCAATGAACGTATACATATATAATATCAAGTATTTGCCTAGAATTAGAAAGCCTTAAATATATTGTGCAAAACAATTCCGTGAACTCAAATGTCATTATTGGAAAATATAGTAATTTTTTGTAGTAACTTGGATTGATGGTAACTAAAGAGATGGATTAGAATTTAGGACTTAGAGATTAAGATTTAATGGAAGTTGAAATTATTTTTGATCAAAAAGAGGAAAAGAAAGATTAAAAAAATGGAATGTAGTAAATAAATTACGACTTTATCTTATTTATTAAGCTAGGTAAAAAATTACCAATATCAAAAAATTTCATCTCAATTTAAGCAGTATCTGTTAACTGTTATGCATTAAACAAATGGCAAAAAATCAGATATAATTGGGACCCAATCAAGTTGTAACTCAGAATTCTCAATGGGCTCACGTTCCCGTGAATCTGCTAAATAATAGGTCTTCCAAGAAAAATATCAAAAATTTAAAATATATTAAAACTCAAGAATATTCCAGAAATTCAAATAACAAGAAATTGCAAGTATTTTTTAATTACCTAAAAATTACAACTAAATAAATATTTCACGTCACAACGTCTACACTTCTCTCGTTGAGAATTGGAATACTCAGAGAATAATATTTCATATTCCCCAATAATGTTCCACTTCGTTAAAATGTGTTCAGTTCAATTCTAGATAAAAATATTATCGGTGTAAAAGAAATATCGTATACGTAAGAAACAAAAATAATCGAGGGAGTAAAAAAGGTGAAAATCGTAACCTCCATGACCCATTGACAAGAGTCATCCGAGTTCGTTGCAAGAGATGCGAGGACTACGAGGCCGGCGGCTACAGTGGATGGCCAAAATCGAAGCCTGTCGTGATCGAGGAGTGCCAGAACTGCAAGGTACTTTGCTAGGCTCTCCACCTTGGGCTCCGCCCTTGCTGCCTTCAGATAAAACCTGATCCGACCAAGAAAATACATTCTCCTAATAGTTACAAATCCCAAATTCTATAAAATTGAGAAATGCGAATCAAATAGAAGTAGAACTGTATGAGATAGAGATTTTCCTTTTTTGATAAATGGTAATTAACGTTTTACGTTTTGCAAAATTCAGAGAACTACCAATAATATTGTCATTGATTGACGGAGGTATTATATAAGATAGGGAAGATTACCACAAGAAGTTGTATATTGTCGGAAGGAAGCACTGGAAATTGAGGACTTCCAGCACAAGCCATTCCATGCCCACCACTTCACCTTTGTTGTAAGCATGGTCCCCCACAAAATATGTCTTCCGTCGAACCCTGGCGAATCCGATCATAATTAATCGAGGTGGCGATTCCCAGAAAACGATAAATCCATAGAACATTTGTGAAGCAGTTATGCGCAACTGTGTGTCAGTGTACGTGCGTGTGTGAATGATAGGGCGAATATTTTTACTTGTTGTACGGCTGATTTTCTTCTAGACGAGTCGCCAGGGCGACACAAGCAATACCCAGGAGGTGAAGATTTCTTCTGGTTCTGAAGAAACCTCTGCACAAAAACCTGTCCATAAGACTCACTCCTAGGAACAAGGTCTCGTTCCGCAGCTCCACCGCATTAGAATGCTGCCAAAGTTTCAATCAACTGTCAGAACGATATCAACAAGAAGGAGGGAGTTGCAGAGTTACAGGTTCCACGCTCACCTCCACCATCCAATTAACCATTGCAATCCGCTCGTGGATGATCATTTCATAATACTCGGGCATAATCTTCTCGTCGGAATACTGATAAAGGTGGATCCGCCTTTCCCTGATTCTGAGCAGCCTGTAACTCTCCTCGTCTTCCTCATCCTCAAACCTCAGCATCTAAAGAATGAAAACAGACAAAACTCTACAAATGAAAACAAAATTCATCGGGAAGTAAAGAAAAACGATTCACCTGAACTCACAGTGAACTCGTCCTGATACTCCGGAGGCTCATCTGGCGTCGGCGATGGAGAGAACTCCTTGGCGAACTCGAGGTAGAGAGAGAAAGCAACAGAAGGCACCGTATCAAAGTGAGATTTCTCTGAGAAATTGTCGGAGGACTCCAGTAAGTTCGACAAATTGGAGAAGTGTTCCTCCGAGCTTCCGCATAAAAGCTCGGAGTCCATATCCGAGAGCAGCACCTCGTTGCAGCTTGAGTACACCGATACCGAGCTCCCGCCACCCCCACTCGACAGCTGCTCGGAGCACGCGAGCTGTCCTACTCCACCAAAATTTTGTGAGACGCCCGGTGATTTCAGCATTTCCGGAAACTCTGTTTTAGAAACCGAGTCAACGCACGGCTTCCTCTTCTTCTCCACATCCTCACCTGACACACGAGAAACTTCGGAAATTGTGAGATCCGAAACGGCGTAGTCCGTCGCCGCCGTTATTCCCACCTCTCCTCCACAATCGGACCTAATCCTCGAGCTCTCCACACCCCTGCATGCACCTTTGGAACCGCCGATCCCACTGCATTCTCCTTCCTGCTCCTCCGCCAGCCTCCGATTCTCGATCTGCTTGGCATACTGTCTCGTGACCCTCCTGAATTCACTGGCATAACTACTCTCCGCGATCGCCTCGTTCCGTAGACTCCTCCATCCGCCTCCTCTCCTGCGTTTCCTCGCATTTCCAGATCTGGAAGGAATCGACCTTGAATCGGCAGTAACAATGCTCTGGAAGCAGGACGACGAAGGGGAATCTGCCGCCGCCTTTACTCCAATTCTCCTCTCCGTGGTGAGATCGTCATCGATGTTTTCGTCGGAGAAGGGGAGGTGATAGACGCGACGTTTGGAGCGAGTAATCTTCGACCGAGGATTCCGCGGCCAGTGCGGCGTCACAGATAGCGTCATTCGCTTCCGCCTTGAATTATTCGACGGAGCCGGTGGCTGATGCAGGTCCGTGGTCTTGGCGTGGACGGAGAAGAGGTGGAGTTTGGAGGAGGGCGGAGCGCTGGCTCTGGCCTCTCAGCCTCTGCCCAGTGTGCAAGTCTTCGTGCTGCTTTTGTAGTGTCGACCATCCTTTCGTTCGTCTATTTATACTCGCGACACCCAAGCGTGGTAGTTAGTTGTCGGTATGCCACGTCACCAACTGTGGACCATATGCCTGCATGGTCCAATAGGTGTGATCTTCGTTCTCAAGAAAAAAATCCACTTGCAGATTTTTTTTTCTCGATCCGGTTACGGCCGTCCGATTATCAATGTTGCCGGCGGATCGCTCCGTAATATAATAAAAATCATTCTGGTAACGATGATGATGTAAAAGATTTTTAAATTATGTCTATTTTATTTTATTTTGTAAATATAATTTTTTCCCATTTAATACGAAAAGTATTTTTTTCTATCTTTAAAGTTAAAAAAACTACTACCAAACCTACTTTCTTCCGTTCTTTAAGCGTTTGATTAATAAATACCGATCTCTAGCTTAACTTATCATAAATGAGTGTAATCTAAATTTAATTTTAGATTTTTTAAATGAACAAACAGTTAAACGGCAAAGGAACAATTGCGAATGTAATTTATCAAACCGTCTTGATTTTTTTTATAGAATATAAGTTTGATTAAGTTAAATAGTACAAATACGATATCACGAGAAATTGAAAGTTCAAAACAAAAATTAAAAGGAACAAAAGAAAAAACAAATAACAAAAAGGTTTAAAACAAAAGATAAAAAAGTCAATAAAAGAGTTAAAAGAGAGTTAATTGTTATCAGGAGTGTCGACAACAAAAATAGGAACAGAATCAAAAAATAATTAAAGAAAAGATATGATAAGATATTGAATTGATAACTCAAAAAAATTATGAAAAATAATGTAATTATGATTAATCAATAAAGTTCAAGAAAAAAGATAATAGATCCAATAACTTCTAGGAGGATTAAATTTGAATTTTTATATTGTGGTAATTCATTTTTCTACTACCACTTGATTTTGATACATAATAATAAAGTATTGAACTTTAAAGTTTAAGATTTTGGCTTTACATACACACGTATGTGTGTAAAATTTTGAGATGCAAATCCCAGTATCAGAGTAATGAGTCTTAAATTGTGTTTGTTAATAAGATGATGTAAAATTTTTACAATGCATTATTAATTATACATAGTAATTATAGAAGAACATGATAAATAAAAAAGAAGAAAAATAGTAATTATTCTACCTCGAAAATCATGTCATAATTAAAAAAAAATGGTACCTCACCTCATCTCGATAACAAATACAATCTTAATAGAATCAAATTGCATTGTCATGGTTCAATTTAAATATGCAAACCAACGTGACACAGTTAAGATTTTTTTGTAAAATTAATATTCTATTTTGTAAAATGATATGTCATAATTATTTCACTAAACAAACTAGATAATCAACTTCACTAAAAGACTACCTGGTTTAGTGAAACTTTAACTTCTACTTTAACTTTAACAATCATAAAAAATTAAAATTAAGTATAATTTTGTAGATAATGTTAAAACTCTATAATAAATTGTGAAAAAGAAGTTTGTATATAAGAATTTACATAATAACGATAATATATAGAAATTTACATAAAATTAAAATTAACCAAGAAATTTACATGTCTCTTGTAAGTGTAGTGGAAAACTTACCAAGGAACTTGTGATGGTGTTGTTTATAACTTTGATTCTGGAGATTTGAATTTGAAAGCACAATTAATCTTTTCTCTCATGACTGCACAACATATATTATAACTTTGTTTCTTGTGATAAATTTAAACGTGATTATTTTAATCACAGAATCAAAAGTTTTTTGTTAATCTATTTTTGTTGCAATTCTTAAAAGGGAGGGAGGTGTTTGTATTAGTCCAAAAAACTAAAAAAAAAAAAGTTTGGAAAAGAAAGTAACAAATTTTTTACCGTGAACATGATGATGTGATTTACAGATCTAATATAATGTAGTTTTCAAAGTTGACAAATTTACGTAAATTTAGATTATTTTGTTTGTTAAAATTTAACATTAATTGGTAAAAAGTTTATAAAAAGAAATATTTTTAATACTATAAAATCATAAAATTAAAAATTTACAAATACTTTTATTTATTTTTTAAATTTTTTTAATAAAATAGATTCTTAAAATATTGTTAATAATATTATTAAAAAAATACCTTTTAAGAATAAAATTAAAATTTTTAAAAAGAATTTGAAAAGTATTTTTCTAGTAAACAAATGTAACTTTCAAACTATCACTCAAAATGCTGTTACAATACCATCCTAAAAGTTAAAAGCTCTGTTTTGAAATTTAAACAAAGGCATCGTTTGTCTTGGTATTTTAAAGAGGTAAATTGAATTTTACGATTTTCAAAAAAAAATATGATTTATGAAAAAAATATATATATATATTAATTTAATTATAAAAATTATTTAATAAATGATAACGTAGAATACTATAATTTATAATAAAAAATATAATTACGTAATAATAAATGTCCTACTTACAAAACCCATGTAGAAAATTATTTAATAAATAATACTGAAAAATATTATAATATATAATAAAAAATATAATTACATGATAACGAACACAAGACAAACGATACCAAACTCACCTTAAAATACTACGGTGTGACGCCGCCACCGCCTTCGCCATCCATCCATCCATCTCTCACTTCTCTCTACTTGCAGAGCAAGCTTGAGCAGCGCTAGGTTCTCTTGCTCTGTGCTTACAAAACCCACACGGCAAGCTGTTGGGTCGCATCCATCCATCCCTCTCTTCTCTCTGCTTGCAGAGCAAGCTTGAGCGCCAACCTATCTAGCTAACTAGCACCTGCACACATGAAGCCTGATCGTCAAGATGCCGATGGCCGTTCTTGCAAATCTCTCCCGTTGGTGAGATTCTTCACGGACTGCTGCTGCTGCCCCCTG
>JAMKPZ010004615.1:0-10360 GCA_024699675.1 Amphibolis antarctica
GACTCGCCTTCTTCGTATGTGTGCGTGTATATATGTATATGCATTTTGTCCACATACGTACGTTCATCAATTCTTTTAGACTATATGTGTCATTCTTGGGTGGAATTAAGCAGATCGAAAGAGCTGGCGGTTTTTAATTAATTAAGCTGGAAATATCAGTTCAGGGTATGTTTGACCAAATACATTAAGGTCAATGTTTCTTTCAACCCCGTTGACTAAACACACACACACACATCATCGAAGGTTTAAGTAACCAAAATGTAATTACGGGAACTTCAAAATCAACCGAGTCCACCACTGCAGAGCTTAGAAGATCGGGTCCCTCGGCCACCACAAAAATTTAGTGAATATGTCTATCCCATCCTCCGTAATTACTCCACCAACATTAATTAGCACGCGCGTACGTACTAGATATCTGTTGAGTCAACATATCCTGTATGCTTGCTTGTCCAAAAGATACAAAAGTTACATGCATAATTAGTTGGGCACTGATCGAAAAGAGCTTGCTTGCTATAAGTTCTGGTATTGCAAATAGCGAAAGTAAATGGGTTGGAGCTATGACAGCTGAATTAGATGCTCTTGAAAATAATTGCACTTGGGTAAATTGTTAACTTTCCTTCAAACAGAAAACTCATCTTCTGCAAATTAAATAGGTTACAAAATTAAATGTAGGAGGATGAGAGAATTAAAAGATTTAAACTTAGGTTAATTAATTGTTAGTCAAGTAATTCACCCAAAATGAAGAAATAGATTGTCATGAGATGCATGTTCGCACTTGCAACCAAAATGACCATAGCTATGGTTTAAAATAGACTTCTTGTATAATTAGTTTTCTAAATTATCAAAGTCTTTTATTGGGACAGGATACTGACAATTTAATTAAGCTAGGCTGATTATTCCCTACTCATGACCTTTAAAAAAATGAGTCTCACTTCTCTGTTTTATGGTTGTTTTAATTAGTCTATGTAGCCGGCCTGACTAAGAATGACTCTTTTTTTTGAGTGTATATTCCACCTTAAACACTACTAAGAATGACTTGAGTACTATTAAATAGTTCAAATCCTTTCTTTAATTAAATTCACTTCTTTGTCAAAGATCTTGGGAAGCTTAAATTCGAGATAGCCAACTCTAAAACATGACATCGATCAATTAGCTAAAGAAAGCATACTCTTAAACTTTTTGAAGATAATAACTTGCTAGCTAGGTTGTAAAGTTACCAGGCCAGTACATCGATCCCTAAGTGGGAAATTCAATGGTAGTTCTTATTGTGACGTTGGTAAAGGATGTGCCTAGCTACCGACAATATATATATATATATATATATATATATTGTCCATCATTAGGTATGGCCTAGGTTGCTTAGTCTTTGATTTCTTGGAAGCTAGGCTAGCTAGTTAGGGAATAGTATTCAAATATAGATGTATTTCAACTTGTGAAAACGCATGCTTAGCTAACATATGTTTTGTGTGACTTAATTATTAGGTGTTGACGTTGGACTATATCTATCAAAGCTGCATTGTGTGAAAAAAATAAAACCACAGTTTATGATGCATATAGCAATCAATGTTATATATTACATACAAGCACAGAGAGCCGAACATTTTGAAATCGATTGTCAAATCTTGTACGCGCGTGAGAAGGTGCAACAAGGCATCGTATGTCAAGGAGGTTGGCCAAGTTGTTGATATCTTGACCATTTCTACCCTTGAGAACGCACAAGTCTCCTTTTCATGGGCTCCTTAGCGAGTTAGGTACGCATCACATGTGCATACCAGCTCAAGTTAAAAAAACCCCCTTGTCAAACTCTTAATCACTTCTAAACATCTAATTAATGATAGAAATTCTAGTTGGCTGGCTTTTGAATGGGTTGTGTAATTGCAATTATTCAAAGAAGAACTCGTAAATTTTGGAACTCATTTGCTGGTGTTGATTGAATGGTCCAAATTGGATTCCTCTGGGATTGATCTCTCAGTGTAAATGAGTCAGTCCTATCTCATGCATTCCCACGATTAATACTTATCCTATACATCGTGCTTGTAAAGCCAGCCTTTGTTTCTTATGTATATGTAAGTACTCTTGCCTTTTTAAGGAATCGCCTGGCATTCGTGAATCACACATTAATTAACTTTGCTGTTCCTCGATGGCTATTTTTGACGACTACGATGAAAATTGCTCTCTCATTGGAATGTGGTTTGCATTAATTATGTGGGTAGACATTAATTGTGTCCTTATTAGATAATTTTTAATTAATACAGATGTTATAAAAAGAGTTTATCGTGATCTTTCCAAGGATAATGGAGCACAATTAATTAAGTCGAGAGATTTGTTGTTTTGAAAGTTAAATTGCATTGAAATTAAGGATGGGTACTTACTAAATTGAAGTAAATAAGATTTTCAATTTTTCACCGCACGTATTTTGTAATTTTTTTTTTTTTAAAAAAAAATATTTACGAGAAGAGAAGCACCGGGAGCACAGGAAAAAATCCCTCCACAGGCTGCGTCAAACTCAAGAGGTGCATCCGGCGGATGGGGTTGTTGTGATGTAACTCGTGACGAGATTGATAGGTTTTCCGTTGCCTCTCGGCGCCCTCCACCTCCTGCCGCTGCTGCTGCTGCTGCTGCTGCTGCTGCCGCTCCTCCTCCTCCTCCTCCTCAACTCCCCTCGCCCCCTGACTGCAGACAGTCTCAAAGGTGGCGCCTTTTCCCGTCCTTTCCTTTTTGCCAGCATAATTTACCTCGTCTTCCTCCACGTTCTTCCTTCTCCAGCATCCATCTCTCTTCCCCACCCTCTCTCTCTATCCGTCTACCCTTCGTCTCTCTCTTTGGGCTTTTGTCCCGACACGCGCACTTTCGTACACACATACTCCGCCGTCTTCGTCGGTTCCGTCTCCTTTCCTTCGTTCCACCACTTCAAAGAAAGATCATAATGTTTACGCCTTTTTTGTTTCATTCACTCCAGAGCCCTCACCCGGGTCATGGCGAATGGTATGGAAAGAGAAAGCGCTTTCATGTTTACCGAGGATGAGTTGAGCGACATCAGCGGGCTTAGAAGGGGACAAGACTACATTGATGTAATGTGTGGTTGCACGAGCCGCCGCTACGGAGATGCCGTCGGAAGACTTAGGGTTTTCCTCTCGGGCGACCTCGAGATCAGCTGCCAATGCACCCCAGGCTGTGACGAAGGTGCGTCCGATTCCATGCCCTCTCCTTGTGTCGGGACATTTTTCGCTAGCTTGTTTGCTTTCGCTTCGTCTCATACCTTATATCTGTCTGTCGATAAGTACCTACCTCTCCCACAGCTTGAGCAAAGCCTTCTCTCTTCGATTATCTTCTTTAGTGCAAACTTCCCATGTTTCGGCCTTTTCGTGAGATTCGCCCACTCGCATGCTCATTTTGGTATCATCAGTATATGGTTGCGCTTTCCTAGCAAGCTCGTAATTTCAAAAAATTCAAACTTTTTGCTTGCCATGCTTGCTTCGTTGTATCATTAGTATGCTTAACGCAACAAATAGAATTCTCCATGAATCTACTTGTACAAATTTGTTTTAATTTTGCAATTTTACCTGCTCATGATCTGTACTACGAGTTTAAATGCCGAATTTTCTCGTCCACAGTGAACTTTACTTTCCAGATGCAGTATACAGAATACACATGTCTCGTACGAAACCAGGTTTCTTTTGTTATATTCACTGTATGAGCTCCTTCGATAAGGATTTGATCTAGACTCTGACATCCTTATTTGTAATTTGCAGCTTTTCAAATTCACTATTACATTCTTGGTGTTACCACCACAAAACTTTTCCGTTGATGCCATGTATTTTAAGTCGTTTAGATCAAGGTCTTGTGCTTTTTTAATTTAAGTATATCTAATTATAAAATCTAGACGATTGTTTTTATCATCCTATGTATTTAAAAGGAAAAAAAATTAAGGTGTCACGTCCAGAAAACATGCTCTCAAATTCACTATAACGTCGTCTGGTGATACCACTAGAAAACCTTCTTGGTGGTACCATCCTATTTATTTTAAAAATTAAAATTAAAGTATGATAAGGTAATCTATGCTATATTCTATTATATATTAAATCTTCATATTAATCTGAATTCTGTTTATCATTGTATTTTTACTTAAAGATCAATGGTTAAAATTTAACAGAAAGATATTGAATTTTAAGTTCTTTAAATGAAGGACTAATACTTATTTAATTTAAGTAAAAATTTTGCATGTATTTGTACTTATCTAGTTATGAATTCTATATGGTTATTTTCATCTCCTCGTGTATTTATAAGAAAGAAAAAATGTGGTGTCACTGGGAAAATTACCTGGTGTCACCACTAGTCAATTTCCTACAATTTTAATTTCTATGGAGATGAATCCATAATCCCTGTAAAAATTAAGTAAAAATTTCTTTGAAGCTTTCTTGTTTTGATGATAATAATTTTGTGTTCCATGGTCAATTATACAAAATTTATTTTATTTTGATCTCAATGTGGTAGTATTCTGAGATGCAGAGAAATTTTTGCTTTACAAGTGTTGTGATCTGTGTGCTTGGTGTGTAACTATTCTCATTTTTTATGGCGTTGGTAACATTTGTAACCCTTCAATTAAGTTTTGATTGCAGAACTTTCTAGTTGAGTACTGCTTTTCAACGGGTGGATATTAGAGCAAAATCTACTCCATCAGTGGCATTTTTTTCCACATAATATGCACTAATTTTATTCCTCACTAATAAATTTTTGTAGCACGTATAACTTACTGCCATTTTTCTTGTAATTCCTTTTAATAGTTATTTGTTCTTTCTATACAATTCAAGGTGCTTTATGCTCATGTATGCTGCGAAGCTTGGTACTGTATTAGTTCTGATTGGTATTTTTTCTTCTTGCTTCAACAATCAGATAAGTTGAGTCCAGCCGCTTTTGAAAAACACTCGGGAAGAGAGACAGCCAGAAAATGGAAGAACAATGTTTGGGTTATTCATAAAGGAGAGAAGGTTCCCTTGTCAAAGACTGTCCTGCTGAGGTACCACGATCTGGTATATAGTTCCAAAATTCATAATGCTCGACCATGCCACCGAGATGAATTTGTCCGTTGTACTCGGTGTAACAAGGAGCTCAGATTTCGCCTCAGGACTAAGGAGGAATGCCGCATTCACCATGATGCCGTGGCTAATCCCAATTGGGAGTGTTCTGACATGCCATTTGACAAGTACGTACGTTTTTCTCTACTATCTGCTGACATTTTCTCTGATCTGTATGATATATGTTGGCAACATCGATATTTTAACATGAATAGATATGCTATTATACTTTCGAAGATAATTTATTTACGCTGAAAGAGTTTCATTCCATAACTGTCTTGGTCCATCATTCTCAGATGAATGGATTGCAGTTGTTTTTAATCCCAGACGGGGGGTTGAATATGTATGAATGAATGAAACAACAACGGGGTCTGTACTTCGAGTTTTCGAAGTCATGGAAAATTTCTGTTAAATTTTACAATTTATTGAAATATAACTTGGAAGTGCAGGTTGTTTTTAGGAAGCAGCCTAAATTGTTCTTTATTAGTACATTGAACCTGCAGTTCTTACCACCACTGTTAAGTTGTTGTGGCACCGACCTTGCGGGAATTAATTGGCATCTTCCCCAGCCAGGTTGTTTACCTAATGCCGCACGATGAATAGTGAATCATGTTGCAAAAAGTATGGTAGGGGGGGTTTGCCGGAACGCCTCTCTTTTTCAACTGCGCTGCTTATATGCTGGATGATATGTGCCATTTTTGAATTTGGACGTCTGCTGATTCAAAGGTGCTTGCTTTTCTTCTGACAGGATTTCCTGTGACGACGAGGAAGAGAGGGCCAGTCGGAAAGCCCAACGAGGATGCGCTCGCCTGCCGTTATGCAAGGGGTGCACCACCTGCGTTTGCTTCGGATGCGAAATATGCCGGTTCTCGGACTGCGGCTGCCAGACGTGCATTGACTTCACACGGAACTCGTAGATTAAATAAAGATAGAAGCGGACATATGGGGGCGGGGCGTTTTGCTTGTTTTTTGTTTTACCGGTCGTGTCATGATTTATTTGATAGGGGGAGGTAGGAGATGAAGCAGATGAATGTCGTCGAACAGGCGCCGTCCTTCGTCCGTTTCGATAAAAAAAGAGGAATTTGTCGACAGATGATTGGTTGGTTGATGGATATTACCATCTTTTCTAAAAAAAAGGATAAAATTTGATTCAAAAATTGAGGGCGGCACCTTTGGGTTTTATGTACACACATGGCACGCTCACCTCCCCCGCGGATTCACCAGCTGCGAGAACACGACGGCACTGGTGGCGTCGCTTTCGGTGTGCTCCTCTGAGTTCCCGCCGTCCGCCGCGCCGTTGTCGATTGGCGGCAGCGGTATCCCAGAGATGTGGTTGGTGCTGTTCTCGTCGGGATCGGCGACGGAGGACGCCTCCTGCAGCTGGAGGGCGTACTCGAGGTTCCAGAGCACGTCTCCCATGGCCGGCCTGTCCACCCCCTGGTCGCACAGGCATTTCTCGGCGGTGTCGCCGTACTTCTTGAGGGACGCCGGGTTCACCTTCCCCGCCAGCCAAGGGTCCATCACGTGATCCAACATGCCCTTCCTCTGCCACCCCATCGCCCACTCGGCTATGTTGACCTGTTCCCTCGGGAGGCCGGGGTTGAGGGCCGGCCTCGAGCACAGCACCTCCAGCAGCACCACCCCGAAGGAATACACGTCCGACTTCTCCGTCAGCTGCTGCCGGCGGAAGTACTCCGGGTCCAGATAGCCGAAGCTGCCTTTCACGGCCGTGCTGACGTGCGTCTGATCCAACGCCGGGCCCGTCTTCGACAGTCCGAAGTCTGCCACTTTGGCCACGAAATTCTCGTCCAGCAGGATGTTGGTGGTCTTCACGTCCCGGTGGATGATGCTCTGGGAGGCGCCGGTGTGGAGATAGTGCAGCCCTCTGGCAGCGCCGATGCAGATCTCGAGGCGTCGCTTCCACGAGAGCGACGGCAGCCCGGCCCCGTACAGATGGCTTCTCAGTGGCCCGTTGGCCATGTACTCGTACACCAGAATCATCTCCGACCGCTCGTCGCAGTACCCCATCAACGTCACCAGATGGCGGTGGCGGAGCTTGGACAACATCTCGATCTCGGTGTGGAACTCGGCGAGCCCCTGCTCGGACCTCGGGTTCCCCCTCTTGACGGCGACCCTGGTGCCGTCCTCGAGCGTGCCCTTGTACACCTTCCCAAAACCACCCACCCCGAGCAGCAGGCTCTCGTCGAACTTGTTCGTGGAGTCCATGATCTCCGGGAAGGAGAACACCCGCCCCAGATTGGTGGAGGCCAGGGAGATCAAACTCGCCGTTGCGCTCTTTTGAGAGGTCACCGACACTTGGATGATGGTGTGAGAGTTGTTGCCGTACAGGGGCAAGGGCAGCCATGGTTGGTGTCGGTTGCGCCTGCTCCTCGACCTGTGGGTCAGCATCGCCAGGAGGGAGCAGCAGCACAGCGCCATCAGTCCAAGGGAGCCCAAGGCCCCTGCGATCACCACGAAACTCATTTTCCTCCCGTGGTTTGGGGCCGGAAGAAGATCGCCGGCGGAAGAGACGCCGTGCAAGGCCTTGACGTCGTTGCTGATCTTCATGATCTCCAGCCCATTCAGAAGCGCGTTGCTGGTGTCGGCCATGCTGTCCGGGCCGACGCTCACGAGCAAGACCTCGGAATCGGGGGAAGACCTGGCGACGAAATCCTCGTAGTAGGGCACCGCAAGGCCGCCCTTGAGGGACGACAGGTCTAGACTTGGAATGGCGAGGTGGGAGTCGAGGTACACGTTGAAGACCAAGCTGTTGAGGGTCTTGCTGTAGACATCGCAGAAGTGGAGCCTCAGCAGGTAGGCGAAGCTGGGATCCACCGGGAAAACCCAGGTCATGTTGAAGCTGGAATCCGTGACGTTGGCGTCGCCCATCACGTCCGCCGTCGAGTACACCGATCTGGGTGCGGTTACCTCGGTCACCCCCCTGGGGTACGTGACGGTCTCTGGGTCCACGCTGACGTTCACGGCGGAGCTGTTGACGTGGAGGTACGTGCCATCCGTCTCCCACGCTCTGCCCAGCTTGTCGTTGAGAGGCGCGACGAAGGGGCCTCCCACGTTCAGCCGGTACATGGTCTCCAGCGCGGCGGCGGAGAGAGGGGTGAAGGGGGCGTTCGGGACGGCTGACGCCCGATCGCTGATCAGGTCGTCAGGCACCGACACGACCTCGATTCCGTTGACGAAGGAGAGGGTGCCGTTGGAGGGGATGAGGACGAGGGTGAGGCGGGCGGAGGTCACGTTCACCAAGTATTCCTTGGACATGGAGGAGCGGTTGGAGCCGCGGAAGGTGAAGTTGTTGAGGAGCACGAAATCATCCGCCACGACGGTGATCGGGGCGGACGTCAGGTCGTGGGCGGGGATGGGGAGAGGGTGGAAATGTAGGCGGACCCAGTGTCTGCCCGGCCGCCGAATGCGCAAGGCGTAGGCAGCCGGTTGCGAGAAGAAACGGAGCGACTCGTAGATGGGCGAGGGAAGGGAAGAGTTAGACTTGGCGGCGGAGACGACGTCATCTCCGGAGGTTTTGAGCGAGAAGGAGGACGACTGCTCGGAGTCGGGTTTAAAGATCTGGCCTTGGAAGGAGACGGCCCGCGGAGATCCACAGGCCAGGCGGTGGTCGTCTATGGGACTGAATGCGGCGCCAGACAGAAACCCAGCGAGGGCGGCCGCAGCAAACACGAAACCCAGAAGCTTGACTTCCTCCACCATCCTCCCCGGCCACCAGCTGCAGCAGCGACTCCCGATCGTAGCGGGGCGGAAAAACGCAGTCAACTCCTCCTCCCGCCTCTCTTCTTCCTCTTCTTCTGCAGCATCAGAAATCCCCTTTTCTTCAAGAGAAAGGAAGAAGGGCGGAGGTAGTGGAGAGCAAGCAACCGTGCCGGGAGAAAGGAGAGGAGGAAACCTGAGAGACGCACATCACCACACCAGCTGTTGTTGTTGTGGGCATCAATTAAATGGCGCAATGCGACCGCATCTGAGCCACCGAGCGAGCTGCCGTCTCCTCCTCCGTGACACCTCAGACCACCACTTCCTTCCGAAATTGCAACGGCAGCCTACGCCCACTCCCCACTGGCCTCTTGTCTTTCATTCCACGTGACCAAAAAATATTAAATATTTGTGCCACCGTCACCGTCGCTAGCCTCTCGGCAAGCACATGCATGAGGGCGTGGCTGATCTGTTCCGTGGGGCCCGGCCGAGTCTCGCGGCTTCCGTGAGCACCGGCGCCCCTTCCCGATCTACCTCCCAAGGCAAGGAAACACCACCGCCCCTCCCGTCTGCCGTCTGCCGTCTGCCGTCTGCCGTCTGCCGTGGCGCTCGGGAAACTAGCTGATTTTATTGCGTACGGCTCGGGTCCTGTCCTCCGCTTCTAACCTTTCAATCCATCTCCTCCTGTTTTGGTTCCGGACGGACATCGTCGCCGGACACCGGCGAGTTGAAGGACAGACGATGGACGTGCATAGCAACAGCTGTGCTGTCGCGGTGGCCATGCGCTTTACAGGTTGCTGCGACGGCAATCAATGTCTCCAGAGTGCAGACGCCCAGGTTGGTGCCAGCTGTTTGATTTGTCTGTTTTTTTATTTTTATTTTCCAAATTGAACTTCCGATCATACCGTTCTTTGACCCTAACCCTGTTTGGGTATTTTTTCACGATAATTACATACCTCCACCGGTAATTCAAATGTTACAGCGCCTGTTTCATTTGTCGTCAACACTTATTTCCCAAAAATGACAGTTCGTACTTCTTATGCTATTTAATAAGTTTGATCCTTCAAAATTCAAACTTATGATTAGATCATTTTGTTCCTTTATATAATAATAACGAGTTCCATACATGTGGTAAAAGAAAAGACTTCCGAAAATTTATCAGTGATGTAAAGCAGATATGCGTTATAATTATTTACTCCCAATACATTTGTATGCAGGCTATTGGATTTTTTTATGCCGATATGGATTTAAATTTATGATTTTTTAAGTACAATGAAACATCAATTACCAGTGGCTTTTGTGTTTAATAAAATTCAAATCCTACCAGTGCTTTAAAATAGTGATTTTACTGCATTGAATGTGCCAGGCTTTAAAACCCAACGGAAGTTGTATGATACATGCACTAAATCTTCAATGGCATTAAACAATAACCACTTATGTTGTAATTCAATCAAATTAGTAAATGTATGAATGCATGTTAAACACCACACGAGAAGCAGAACAAGAACCACTCCATCTCTCAACACCTTATGAATGCCACGCGTGTGAAACCATAGTCATCTATTCGC
>JAMKPZ010004617.1:0-21661 GCA_024699675.1 Amphibolis antarctica
AAATAATAATAATAATTTTTATATAAAGATATTTTAATAAAAGCAAACATCAATTAATCAAATGCATTACAATAAAACCATTTTTTTCAAATATAATTTTTCAAAATTATTAATAAAAGTAAACATACATTTTTGTCTCTGGTACTTTTTTAGTTTTTCCATTTTTATCTTATTTTTTATTTTTCTTCTTTCTTCTATATTCTAAAAATGATAATTTACCATCATCAAAACTAGTGATTCCCACATATTCGAAGGGAAAGTGTTGAGAATATCAAAGGGTTCAAAGATTTTATACGATGGAAAATTATTTCTCATGTCTTTCACACGTAGAATTGAACTTATCCGCATCAATTCCTTTTTTATCAATTTTATGTTTTCTTTTGTATGGTCCCAAGGATCAAGGAAATGCCAGTTTCTATAAGTCTTATTAGGGATTTGTGTTTTTAAAAAATAATAGTAAATTTGATTTATTATTATTTATTATTTTTCACTAATTTTCGTACTTTTCTAATATGCAAACCTTTCCCTTGGTTCTATGGTGTGACAAATAATATAGATGAAAAGTATGTTCAGGGATAACCTTTTTTAACTTTGAGAGTTAAATCAAACTGAAATTGAAGTTAATTTTACAAATAAAGTTAAAATTATATAGTAATTTAAGTAATAAAAGTTTATATATTAAAATATGTACAATAATAACAACGTTAGAAGTGATTTTAAGTGTTAAAACCAAACTTAATAGATTTTAATGTATTGATAAAAAAATTCGATACGTTGACATGGAATAGATATTAATTTAAAATTAATTTAAAATAATATTTGTTATTATCTCTTGTAAATCCATATCACAACACTTCATCTATTTTCTCATGAATATCTACGTTCAGATCATACCAATAAATTAGCTTTATATCAATTTCAAATTTCATTTTAAAGCTAATTAATAATAAATACAAAAATTCTTCATATACTAAGTTTAATTTACATTTTATATTTATTATTTTAACATAAATGATAAAAATATTTTATTGTAAATTTAAATTTTTGAAAATGTATGTTTGAAATGTGTAAGAAAATGAAGAACTCTAATCAATTTCATAAAATGAATGGAATTATAATTGAAAATTGTAAAATAAATGAAAATAAAATTATAATAAAAATTTATATTTTAAAATATATACTATAATAATATATATAAATTTACGTAACTTTCAAATGAAGTATGAATCGCCTACTTCGTTAAGTTGTATTTGTTAATGTGATAAAATAAGTACGCTTGGCCTTGCCCCGATGTCAGTTATACGTTGTGTTTTTGTTATTTATTTATTTTTAAGTTAAAGCATTGTTTATTTAAAAATGTACCTATATAGAATAATAATTGTAAAAAAATACGATATTTTAGTAATTAAAAGATATTTTATTAAAACTTTACTATATTTCAAAGTAATAATTTTTAATAAAAATTATTATCTTTTATTATTAAAGTAATATTCTAATAATTAAAATATTTTTTATTAAAATTTACATTCTTACGTTTAAAATTTTACTAATATTATAGTAAAATTATCTTAATATAATAATAGCAAAAAAATAACGTTGTCTGTTTTTCGTATTTAAAAGTGTATTCGTCGATAACTTGTTTAAGTTTAGAAATTAGATAAAGTTAAAGTTAAAATTAGTTTTATAAATAGAGTTAAAATTAAAATTATATAGTTATTTAAGTAATTAAAATTTATATAATAATAATAATTTTATAAATAATTTTAAAAATTAAAAGAAATTAAAATCAAACGAAAACTCTTAATTTTGAAAATTTCAGCTATCGGTGATCGTGGTAAACTGTCGTTGTCGCGTTCATGTATCTTTCCCTTTTTTATGAAAAATTGTCTTGTCGTCTTTTGATTTGTGTATTTCAGTTTCAGGTATTCGTAAACATCGTTAGGAAATGAAAAAGAAAAACATTCATCTTCCCATGTGTTTTCGAAGAATTTGAGCGTGCTGGATCAAAGGGTGGAGAAATGGGACCAATTTCTGCCCCACCCGTTCAATCACGGTCCTTGTCCAGTCCAAGACCGCGACTGTTGCTGTTCTCCGTCGTCCTCCGCATCAAATCTCTCCTCTCCTCCTCTTTGTGATCCCGAAAGCTCACCGAATCTCTGAGCTCTGCCGTCCCCGCATTAAGGCCGTATCGGCAGCGGAATCCACAAGGATGCGGCTTCACTAGGATGCCACTTCTGCCGCCACCACCACCACCACCACTACCTCCTAGTGTTTCTCAGCTGCTGACTGAAGAAGGTACTTCATCAGCACCTACATTCCATTCCGCGGTTTATTTGCTTTCCGCGATCCATCTCTGTTCCTGCTTTCGGACTTTCGGCGGTGGATGTCGGTTTTGATGCCGATTAGGGTTTTACCTCTGTTTTTTATTTTTTTTTGGTTCTGTTATTGTTCGGTGTTCGTTGTTTCTTCAAGCTGAGGAAGATAAAAGGTGGCAATTTCGGATTGGCAGATGTAGTGGATTCTGGTAAACGATCCGTTTATTTTTCTTAGAAAGTTTTGAATAGGAAATTAATGATAGTTATTTTTTATTTTTTATTTAAAACAATGGGATGATTCATGCTTGTACCGTTTTCATAAGGAGATGCATAAGTTGAAATTTTATTTACGTTCCTTACAGTCCACAAGCCGAATTGTGGTTTCTTTTTCAGTCTACAAGATTCTTTACTCTATAACGTGATTGCAATCGTTTTGCCACTTAATGACTTTCAGATCAAAAGTGGAATCTCCTCGATGTGCACACCATAGAACTGGTTTCATTTAATTTAATCGATTATATTTCAACTTCTTTTTCAGTTGGTTAAATGAGCAGTACTCAACCCCTACCAGAATTTCAATTCTAGCTAACCTAAAGATTATCATTATCAAAAATTTATTGTTGTTTGTGGATGAGTCGTCTTTTTCAATTTGGTCGAACCTTCTTTTATGTATGAAAATTTGTCAAACTCATGCAAACTAGCAAGATCTTATTTCCTTTTTTATTGCTTATTATCTTGCAGATTACGCCCCCAGATTTCCTATTAGCCTGTAAATTATAAAAAATTACAAAAAACTATAAAAAAATCTAGAGTGACACCCATAATGGACAAGGTCTCAGATTGCCCTTACCCGGGCTGCTTCTTTTGTGTAATGAAGGAGGCAAATCCAAGCAAACGTAGAAATAGTATTTTGAAATTTTTTAGAGATCTGCCTTCTCAAGATGATGATGGCCAAGTTCTCCCCATCAGTGGTCTTTGGAATACTGCAATGGCTCATCCAAATGATCCCGAGTTCATAGACTTGGGAATATTTGAATGCATGGCTGCCTTGATTTGGAAGGGTCTGAGAAACCGTCGCTGGCTTACTCATGATCAGAACATATACATCCCATACTATGCAGCTCATATAATTGGATCTTATACGATGAATATGGAGGAATTTGCAGAGCAAGCAGTCAATGCAGGTGTGATTCCTCCTTTAGTTGAACTTCTAAGAGGTAGGTTAACATGGGTGGAACAAAGGGTTGCAGTTAGAGCTCTAGGACATTTAGCCACATACACAAGTACATTTCCTGCAGTTGCCAACCATGGTGAAGTTCTTGAGCTTTCAATTCAACTTGCATCAAGTTCCTTAGAGATTGTATATACTCATTTTTATCAGTTTGTTGACCGACGGCTTAATTATCATTGTGATCTGCTTACACGTGGCATGGGTGGTGTTGAGATGGAGTCAAGAAAGGCAGAAGAATGGGCTAGTCAATTGCAGTGCTGGTCTCTCCAGCTTATAAATTGTTTTGCATTCAAGCCTGAATTTCTCTCCATTATATGCAAGCCTGATTTTTTGATAAAACTCCCTGCTATGTGGGGTGGACTGGTGAATGAGAACTCACCTGCAGGTATTGGACTATTGCGGACAATTTGTCACCAGAAGCATGGAAGGGCTGCTATGGCTTGCATTCCGGGTATTCTTGAAGCTCTGTGTAATATTGCTCGCTCATCAGATGATTGGCAATATATGGCTGTAGATTGTATTATTTGGCTTCTTGAGGATCCTAATGTCTGTCATAAGGTGATATATTTATTTCTTTTTTCATATTAACTTTTTAATTTGTTGTTAAGAACACTTGCTCTTTGGGATAGATCAAAATCAAAAAGTCACATGTCAGAATTTTACTGGTTCATTAGTATATCTACATGTCATTAATTTGTTTGATATGAGCTATTAATTAAATTTATTTCTAGCCATGCTTATTTCATGCTTGTCCATAGTAATGCATCACTCTTTACAAAGGTGGGAGTGTAGAGTTATGGGGACTAAGAGTATAATCTACCATGCACATCAATGGAACTTTAAGTTGCAATTTGATGAAAACTTCTTTAGCAGTTAAAAAATATTATTCAGTTCAAAAGAAAGTCACAACACTAGATCCATCAACATTGCAATATAAATGCTAAAATATCTTTAAAAATGAAGCAACTAGCATGGAAATTCCAGCATCTATCTTCTATATAATATTTTTAGAATACATCTTTTGATAATCCTTTGCATTACAAATAAGGTCTAGAGAAGGTCAAAGTTAATCTGTTTGTTTTGCTACATTATTCGTCAAAGTTTTTGACTTACATATTGCATAATATATTATTAATAAATTTGTTTTCATGAGTTAAGTATTGTATCCATTAAAGGAC
Source organism: Amphibolis antarctica (assembly GCA_024699675.1). Classification (NCBI taxonomy): domain Eukaryota; kingdom Viridiplantae; phylum Streptophyta; class Magnoliopsida; order Alismatales; family Cymodoceaceae; genus Amphibolis; species Amphibolis antarctica. Next base: position 4,725 of record JAMKPZ010004617.1, read on the forward strand.
TAATTGAGGCACTGAATCATAATTTTCTAAGAATATTTGCATGCTAAACCTGTAAAACACAACCATGACTTAGTTTGATTGATTTAGTTTTAGAGAATATTGATATAAAATATCTAAGGTTGTGGAGTTGGAATTTTTCATTGGTTCTTTGGTTCAAATAGGAACAGAGGAAAGTTCTCGAATTTGGAAGCTGCATTTCAATTCATTCACTCCTGTATGGGTTTTCTCCACTATTCACTCATGTTATTAGCATACTAAGTTAAATCATAAGCATTAGAAACTAGTTCTTAGTGCAAACACTAAATTCAGGGAGTTGGAATTTTTCATTGGTTCTTTGGTTCAAATAGGAACAGAGGAAAGTTCTCGAATTTGGAAGTTACATTTCAATTCATTCACTCCTGTATGGGTTTTCTCCACTATTCATTCATGTTATTAGCATACTAAGTTAAATCATAAGCATTAGAAACTAGTTCTTAGTGCAAACACTAAATTCAGGGAGTGAGTCATGAGCATAAATATGTGCCTTTCTAAAATTGCAAATGGTGTGCCCAGTGCCCTTTACAAAAATTGTACAATGATTCATGATAAAGAGTTGGACCTAGATGGCTACCCAATCATCTTCCTAATATATTGGAAGGTGTTTACAACATATGTTGGGGATGCTGTAGGAGTTTTCCTTTCTAATGATGTTGAAATTCATCTTGCCAATCAAGTGAAGGGGTAGTTTCTGCTTTCCATTTGTGTCTTTGGACTGATTAGTGTACTAAGATGTTATTCACATGATTATTTCCAAATATCTTGTTGAGAGGTTGAAGATTTAATATGAAATAGCCTTACTCATTTGTTTCTTGCTCACAAAAAATGAGAAATAATGGATAGTGGTAATAAAAATACTAACTAAATATCTCTTGTAGTTTGCAAAGAACATATAATTATTATCTAAATAAATTTACGAACTAGCTTAACAACAAGAGATTTAAATTAAACAAACACATATGCCTAATGTGGAACAGCAATGAATAAAATGGCACAAGACTTGTAGTACTTCAACTAACTGAATTATGTCTACTCTTTAAACCTCTTGCTTAAGTCTATCCACTAATACTTGTTGTTTTTCGGGTTTACATTATAACCCTTTACACTTCGAGGGAAATCCTTTACCTCCTTTCAACACATACAAATTGTTCTCCTCAATTCTTGAGGATTGACTTCACAGCTTGAAGTGTTGAGGTTTGTGAACTTGATTGGAGAAATTGCAATTGCTAATGCTTTTCCCAAGATGACTCTTCTAAATTCTTGCAATGGATGTAAATTGTTTTTTTTACTAATAGAAAACTCTCGATCTATTTATGGGGCGGGGACCCAAAATAATAAAAGCAAGGTACAAAATGAGGGGAACTAAGCTAAAACCTCACTCAAAAGAAAATACAAACAATGAAAATAAAAGAGACCAAAAAACTACAATAACCAAAGAGCTGGAATTCCTTACCTGTCAAGTGGTGTAACTTGGGACCTGACACTTGGTGGTATTTCCTATCATTAAAAACAACTCTCTTCCAAGTCAAGTGGTGTAACTTAGCCAAAGAATTCCCCACCATATTACTTTGTCGGAAACCAAAAGCAAAATCCCCACTCCTACTAATGTTGCAATGGATGTAAATTGTGCTTATAATGTAAATGAAACTTATTGGTGAGTGAAGGAATTGAAAATTGAAGGACAAGAGCAAGAAGACATTGAGAGTAAGTGTCCAAGACACATTTTATATGAACTCATGGTCCCTATTTATAAATGTATTTGGTCAAAAATGTGATCAATAGCTAGAAAATTATGTTCAATGTTTGACTAATTTGGTTGATTGAATAATCTAACATGAGATACTTCGGTCTTTTGACTACTATTTATTTTTCAATAAATATAGTAGATTGGTCGACCACTCACTTTCAATTGATTTAATACCCCTCTGGCCACTTTTTGGATTAGCTGACCTAAGTTCAGTTGATACAAAATATTATGTCTCATGAGCTAAGTATGTTTGATTAATCAAAAATGTCAGACTGTATGACCTTGAAACTATTTTTATGTCTATTAGACTATAATAAGATTGATTAATATGATGCAGATAGTTGAAAGTAGTCTTATATATCAACAAAACTTAGTTGAAAGAGTTTCTAGCCTAAGTGATAGGCAAGGTTAACATCCTAACAGTCGATGTGGGACTATCCATCCCAACACAAATGAAGGAAGCACTTAAGCATCATGATGTTTGTTTAACTAAATCTACTTGAGTGACAATTTTTTAATAGAATTTTATAATGAAAGTATACCTATTGAGAGAATGGACTTTCAATTAATTGTCTAGATACAACTAACTGAAATTCCTCGATTCAAAAAATCACTAGATACTAAATATGAAGTAATGAGACATCCTTTAATTCTACATGACATTGCAATCTAAGAACCATAAGAGAAAAGCTACAAATAAATCTAAACAAAAATATTTAACCATTAACAACGCCTAATCCTTTTTGCTGGAAATTCCTTGGAAGTTCATTAGTCTTTTAGATCTTGCTGAGCTTTTTATTGAATTTCTTCTTGTTCGTCTCCCACATGATCTTGCTGCCTCTTACTAAGCAACTTCATTTTCTTCTACCTTATCTTGCTTAGGTTTTGTAATCATCAAAGTAACTATGGAGAAGAACTAACTTTTTTCTACTAAAATTTGCACCATTTTGAGTTCTCTCTTTTTCAAATGCGAACTTTTGATTTTCTACATTACCTTTTTCTCTTTACATGACCTTTTTTGTAACTTTTGATTTTCATAGGCTAAAAGGTCATGCTCTTTAAAATAGATTTAAACATTAGCTTGATCATTAAAAAAATTTGACTTCAGGAAAGTTATGGTGTCTCAATAAAGGTGAAAAGTGTTGAAATAATTTCACATTGATTAAAACAGGAACTAAATTTATATGATGATGAATTTTTTTACTTATTATCAATTAATTTTGAGATAAAATTTCAATATGATATCAAAGTAGGTTCATATAAATCTACTTGTAGACACTTGTGAGCATATAATTAAAGCCACAAGGGAGAATGCTGAAATAGTTTTATATTGGTTAAAATTAGGATTGAATCTAGACTTATATGATAATGAATCTTTTCACTTATTGTCAATTAGTTTTGAGATAAATTTTCAATAAATAAAAATACGTATGTTTCCAAAAAAAGTTGGGAAATTAAATACTTGCATTTCCAAGTAATGAGGGTGTTATTGGGTGATAAGCTTTCAGAAACAAAGTTCTAGAGGTGGAGAAAGTCTTTCATTGTGAATTACAATTGATTGTGGAGATAGAGGGTGATAAATTATGAAAAAAAGAAATATATCTGTAACTTGGCAATAATGATCAACTCGTTTACCAAGATGATAATGTAATCAAATGCTAATGCATAAAACAGTATAATATTGATGTCAACATATTTTATACAAGTCCACCTCAAGGAAAAGCCTATACTTGCTGCTTGCTATTGTCTACCAAACTCATAAATGGCCTCTCCAAAATGAATTAAAGGCTTCCAAATGTATAGCTAGTTTTTCACCCTTTGCTTGTTGGGTTCAGGTAGAGGGCTAGTGGGGTATTTGCTTGAAGTGGAAGCTTGACCCCTCGATTTAAATTTCAAGAATACAATGGATGGTCCTCTATAAGGCAATGGAATCCAAAGAAACCAAAGAAGAGCAGAGCAACACAACTTAGATCACCATGAATGTCCAACTACATTGCATTGTTAGAATCCATATTCTATGTTTGGGTTGTCGTCCTTGCCTCTCATGGATGGTACGACTCTCTTCTTGTGGGGCTCCCTTTACAATATTTAATATTTAAATTTTTTTACAAATAAAGAGGATTTCGTTAGTATATATAGTTTCTTTTTCGTGTGTGTGGATAGACAATATAAAAAGAAACGAAAATAGGATTGATTTCTATGTATTTTAGAATGAGAAAATGTAAACTCATGTATTTTTATGAAATATCCGAAAAAGAAAAGATAAAGACAAAGAAAAGAAGATAAGATGCTTCCTGCAGCCTATGTGGTGTGTAGTAAGTGTGGAGCACCTGTTTCTTACCCTGAAAGGCAGCAGGTTTGGTTGTCTTCGTTGTAGGAGCATGCTCTGGGTTGACTGATCTTTGGAAACATTTAGCAATCTCAACCAAAGACTGATGCCACACATTTGCACGGGTTGCTGATCTATCAAGAGAATCAGGAACCTAAATATTTTTGATGTGAGCCAGTGTTGTTTGGGAGAGAGCATCAGCCTAGCTAAGAGTTTGCCAGCTTCTTGGTTCAAGCTTTGCTAATCTTTCATTTGCTTATGTATTTTTCCTCTTCTTTCAATTTACCAATTGGGTGAAATTTTTTCCTCTTGGATGTATCTTATTATTCTTTTGATGGGATTTGCCTTTCTTTAAAAAAAACTAAGCATCAAAAAATGACAAAGAACAATTTGTGGAAATATAATAAAAGTAGGGAGAAAGTGATGTTAAAGAGCCAAAATAGAAAATAAAAGTATAAAACATAAGAGGAATATAAAATGGCAAAATATAAGAAGAAACACCATTAAAAGTGTCAATTTTTAATAAGATAACCAAGGTGAATTAATGCAACCCAACTTGTCGAGGATCCCTTAGCTTGGTCTGACCCAATGGCTTGAGATGACAAGGTGACTTGCCTTGCTAACTATGAGTTAGGCAAAGAGATGAGTCTATCTTTAACTTCTCCTTTTAGGTTTTTCTTTTCCTTTTGTAGGTCTTTGAGTGTTATATGATCCAATGCAAGGATTGCCTAGAATTTCCAATTTAGGAGGGGTCTCTGAATGAAGGTGAACTCTTTGATTTGTTTGGGTTGCATTAACACAACCTAAGGTGATTGCCTAATTTAATCTTACCGCCTAAAGACTTGTCAAGGTGATCCCTTAGCTTGGCCTGACCCAATAGCTTGAGATGACAAGGTGACTTGGCTCGATAACTATGGGTTAGGCAAAGATATCTATTTTTAGCTTGTCCTTTTAGGTTTTTTAGTTTTTTTCACTTTGTGATCCAATGCAAGGATTTCCTAGAATTTCTAATTTAGGAGGGATCTCTGAATGAAGGTGAACTCCTTGATTTGTTTGGGTTGATGCTAAAACTATTATTGCATTTGGCATCCTGATACCTGAGGCTAATTTTTCCTTCTGTGCTAGTATCAATCAATGTCATCATTGCATCCTTTTGTGATGCACATCAATTTTTATAAATTATGAGATGTAGTTGAATATTTAATTATTTCAATCAACCCTTCTTGGATTTCTACTACTATTATTTTTTATTTCATGTTTGTGATGAAACATAAATGCTTTTCATTACTAATATTTGATGTATGTGTGTTGCACCAAATCATTAGTTATCAATATACTACAATTATTTTTTTCAAAGTTAGTTACATTTACTTGCATATTGACTTTCTTATAAAAAATATCATAATATAATACATTAAAATGTTATTGACTTGCTTAAGCTTCAATTGATGCTTCACCCTTAGTAGTCTTCAATAGGAAGATTGCTGAACCTTGAACTCCATTTACAAAAGAAATTCATAATTTTATCTTCTTAAACTGTTAAAAATACCACATTCTTCCGCAAAAAGACAGTACACCTATCTAATGTATTAACGGCATTTTCAAAACTGCCAAATGCAAGATCATTTCACCTAGGGGAAGATACTAATCAAGAGGGATTTTACTCCGGAATTAACTTCATTTAAATTTCTGGTACTTCTATGCATGCAATTTCCTTTTTGGTGATTTATACTTCATGATTGTTATCACTCTTTCATGAAAGTCTTTTCTATATCATATTATCCTTGTACTTCAGCTGCATATTTTTTTGGTTTCTATACTTGAAATCTTGATCAACTTTAAAACATTATTTGTCTATTTTGTGGATTCGCTAGTAATATCAGATACTTGATTTTGGTTTTGTATTTGATTTTTTTTATACAATGGTAGCAAATCCAATTATCTACCTTTTGTTATGTTTATAATCTAATTTTATGTTCTTCTGCATAGGTCGTTGAGAAAGTTGCTCCACTAATTGACTTAGCTGACATTTCAAATCTGGGTGATCACAAAAAGCTTGGGGATTCTATCTTCAATATCCTTGAAGAATTTATCCAATCAATGGGAAATATTCATGGTGGTGTTAGTAGCCGTACAAAGGAAGTAATTGATAAACTTATAAGCTCCAAACAGAGACTGAAGTGTGAAAAGAATATGCCGAAGGAAGACCTACATATAAAACAGGCTGCAGCACTCGTAATCAAGTTGGAAGGTAATTCCTTGTTTTCTTCAGGAATTATTGCAGAAGCTGCATCAAAATACTCTGAAGCTTTGGAGCTATGTCCAATGAGATCTAAGAAGGAAAGGGTTGTATTATACAGCAATAGAGCACAATGCCATCTCCTTTTACAGCAGCCATTAGCAGCTATAAGTGATGCAACTCGTGCACTTTGTCTTCATAACCCTCTAAATAGGCATGCTAAAAGCCTGTGGAGGAGAGCTCAGGCGTACGATATGCTTGGACTAGCCAAGGAGAGCTTATTAGATGCCATTCTCTTCATAAATGAGTGCTCTCAATCAACTGACCCTCACCTTTCCTTGAAACAAAACAAGGTTCCTGATTATGCTGAAAGGTTAGTCAAGAAGCAGATGCGTGCAGCATGGTTATTTAGAGATGCAGCTTTTAAACATGGAGCTGCTCGATCTGAGGGTGAGGTTGATGTTGGAGGTGCGTATGGAGAAGATGATTCTGAGTGGGAGACAGCAAGTGAAAATGATGCAGGAAATAATCACAAAGGAGAAATTGATGATGGTGGCAGTGATTGGAAAAATAGCGATGACAGGGGAGAATGTTAATGGTCAATTTAAGGTACGATATTATCATCCAATATGTTTGTTTTATTTACATGAAATCAGTTTATAATTACTATTTACATGAAATTTTCAAATTGCAAGTAATATTTATTTTTGGTTTTATGAGAAAATTTACCCATTTCTAATATGCTACCTACCATTATTCTTTATTGTTGTGGATAGGAAATGGTTATAGATAAGAAACATGAGGTTGCTCTTAACGGGCAGTTTGGATATATAGATAAATATGCTAGTTTGCAGATAAGGGTATCAATGACCAAGGGTGAGGCATTATCCTACATATGCCTTAACTATCAACATGGTATCTTGAACTTTATCCGCCCATGGTATCTTAAACTTTATTTGTAGTCTTGCCAAAAGAGACTCAATGTGGATTTACCATCTTTTGCTTTTCTCCTTTCATCCCTGTGACAAGTGGAAGCATGTGTATGTGTCAAACCTATTAGGATTAGGTATTGCTACTAAGTTAAAATCTTGAGATGATAGCAAGAATTCTACAATTCCTCTTAAGGTACAATGCAGTACCTACAGGTTTGTGTTGAATGTGACTTTTGATCTTTTAATTCCTTAGCTTTTGATCATGGCCATCTTGTCATGGTAAAACACGAGACACCTTCTCAAGTGTAGACAACTTAGTTGGGACATGTGAGGAGTAATGTATGCTAGACACCTAACAATCCTTTCTTAGCACGTATACACAGAATGCGCTTACTGGGACTCGAAGATGAGACCTTTTGGCTCTAATATCACTTATTAAGATTGAGTGTTGTCACTAAACTAAAACTTTTAAGTGATAGTAAGAGCTTCTTAATTTTTCTTAAGACACAACGCAACATCTACAGGTCTGTGTCAAATGTGACCTTTGGTTATTCGGTCTCCAGGTTTCAATCATAACTCTCTTGTCACAATAAAGTGCGAGACACTTTCTTAAGCATAAGTAACTTAGTTGAGACACATAAAGAGCAACATGTGCTGGATATTCAACAAAACCATCATACAATACAAAAAATACAAAATTCACATGGGGTCGTAATTTCATACGTTAGTCTGCCCAATATATCAAGGGAGTGTAATTTCATTTACAAAAGATGAGCAAGAAAGAAAGTTTATCATTCCCTCACATGCTTGGAACCTTAACATTTAACGTTATTATTAAGCAGTGGATGATCTCCTACTTTTTTAGTTGTGTATTGCATGGTATTCTTCTGCGACCTCGTCGTATACTTTTTCTGCAACTTGCTGAACAGACATGAAATGCAGCTGCAATGAACCAATGTAAGAATGCATCAAGTTTATCTTTGTGAGCACGCATATTGTGTACATTTTCGTAGAGGGGAGAATATATACTAGTTCTTCAACTTCGATGCTGGCAGATGCAGATGCAGATACCGTCGAATTTTTCAAGCGCAAGGTGGAAAAGCAATGGACGGGAGAGAATTGGTTGCAAGGGCAACGGTAATTCTTGTTTACATCCAGGAAAACTAATTTAACTGATGAAATGTGCTTGTTGTTGAAAGAAACAAAGTACATTCTCAGTGATGGTGTGCAAGAACTAATAACACATTATGAGCGACAACTAAAAAAAACCAAAGCAATAGAATCATTGGAGAAACATAGACATATAGGTAACATTTGTTTGCAACTTTTTTGATTGAAGTTGTACTAGAGTTTGAATTTTGTTAGAGTTAATTTTGTTTATTTGTATTGTAGTAGTTTTATGAAGTTAAATTATGTTTATTTAAATTAATAATAATGTAACTTTAACGTAATAAAATCACGCTCAATTGAAGTTTATTCGTATAATTTATTTTTAAGATATGTTGTATATGAAAAATTAAATTATATAATTATATTAAATAATAATTATAATTATTTAAAATTATTTATATTTGTACCATGTTCATTACCAAATAAATATATAATGTTAAGATTATATAAATTATATATTACAAAATAAAATTTACTCCGAACCCAGATTGAACTCGGACATAGCCGTCGAACTACCCCTAGGCTCACCCAACCGTCTTGGTTCATCGCACTTGCACATCCAGGCACGATCGGCCATGCCACCCATGTGTCCCGTGCCCCTTGGTTCGCTTGCTTGTCTACGTCCCAACACGTCCAGGTTCCCTTACGCTACTTCGTCTCCTTTACCTCCGGTAGGTTGTAGAAGCTAGCGTGGTCAACGGTCCGACTCGTCATCACACGCGTCGTACATGCATCACCGACCTGCACATGATGCACATCCAACCAATCGCCCTTTGCCGCACACCAGTTGCTGTCCGCGCATGGTTGTCAACGCCTCGATTCTCAGCCGCTCGTGCAAGTTATCGCATGCATTGATAGTGCTCACCAATGAGCCCTTACGTAGCCATCGCCTGCGTCGTTCACCGCTAAAATGGAAGAGATCAGAAGATTGAAAGAAAATTGGAAGATCGCACACCTTTTGCGTAGGAGATGGACCTAGGCGGTGACGATGGATCAACAGGGATGGAAGCAGCAACGACAGGGGAGATCCGCACGCGAATGCGGCAAAGGTAGCGTTGTGATCGTAAGGGTGCAAAGGAAGAGAGGGTTTCGGTGAAGGGTTCTGTGCTGAAGAGGGTTTCAGCGAAGGTTGCAGGCGTAAGGGAGAAATCTCTAATTATTTTGTTAAAATGAAGAATATTTGGTAAAAGAGTCAAGAGAAAAGGTAAATACTACGTACAGTTATATTATTTGGTAAATTAATATTTTAACTTTAGTTATACATAGTAAAAATATTTGATGTGATGTGATTAAAATTATATGAATAATAGTTAAAATATTTGATGTGATGTAATTGAAATTATATGAATAATAGTTGAAGTTAAATTTTAATTATATAAAATTTAATTGTTTATTAAAAATAATTATAACTTGAGTTATACATGATAAAAACAAAGTTTAAGTCATACTTAAAGAATACCAAACCAATATAAAAGCAACTTGACAACAAAAGACCAACATAGTATACGTGCACGCGTTTAATAGAACGTAGGAAGAAGATATCATTACAATTGCCATCCAAAAGCGAACAAAGATCTTTCTTCAACAGAGAAAGGGACTAAAGAGATTTCGATATGTTCTATAACAGCTTCCTACATGGAATACTACTACTGACTTAATCACAAATAGCATAATACAATATATTGGCCAAAAAGTAGGAAAGCAACTGCTTCTCTTTCTTCTTTTTTAAAAAAAAAGGGACATAAAACTGCAATTGTGGAGACGGTACATACGCACGCAGGCAAACTACAACTTAATAAGGGGTCATCTTTGACACTATGCCTGGAAGAAGAGAAGAGATACAGGAATAAACTACTAATGAACAAACAAATAGAACACAACACGGGAGCCTTGCTTTTTTTTTTATTTACATTAGCGGCACTATGACTGGAAGACTATATGGGATACAGGAATAAACTACTAATGAACAAACAAATAGAACACAACACAGGAGCCTTGCAACCTATTAGGGCTTGCATCTCTTGAAACATGACTTTGAGAAAATCTTTTTACAGTAAGGATTGGTCCGAAGAGCAGGTGCATGAGGTTTGATGGCCTCGATCAGCATATCATGGAGAAAACCCTACATGATCACAAATAAAAACAAAATGAACCAATATTTTCTTAAGTTTGAAGAGGTATCGGCTATTCAATTAAACTGTAACAATATGAATGCATAACAGCACTCACCTTACTCACCTTTAAACGAAAATCAATAAAACAACTATTTTACACGTAATTATGCCATGCCGAAAAATAACTAGCTGAGAGCAAGTGATCAAACCTTAAATGAAAGAGCGTCTTGGATTACATAGTTTGCATATCGATCTTGCAGTAAAATATCAATGGGTGTTGCAAGAAATTCTAGTATTATCGTTTTCCGAGCAGGTTCCCACAGCTGGAGACATTTTTCAACAACGTTACTTGCAAACTTGTTCATTGAGAGATTAACATAATTTCCCTTGAATGTATCCATTAGACATTTGTTTACCATGGGATCCTTCATATCCATGACGAACTGAACAACGTAATTTCTGCAGTAGAAACAAGAAACTTAGAGATGGAGGGAAAACAAGATAGGAGAAAGAGAAAGAGAAAAGGCAATGATAGGAGAAAGACAGAAAAAGCAATGGACTAATCTTGCGTGGGGCACAAATGGAACATTAATAACATATGGTGCATTGGGAAGATCGTTGAAAATGAAGACATGGATATTAAACCTTGATTCCAGATTCCGAGCATTTTGATATTACTTCTACTGGCATATGCATTCAATGTATAGAATAACAAGTACCGGGAAACCAAAAAACATTGCAGAAGCACTGTTCATGCGAAAACCACAATTACTTTTCAAATCCATAACTGCGTTTTTATGATTATGAATCGTCAAGAAGCATACGTATCTGATTACAATAGGAATGTGGCAATAGTGTGGGAGTCCAGCAAGACCGAAGACACATCATTACCGAAATCCATCAAAAATAAAGCTGATACAGGTTAAATAGAAACCAAGAACAGCTAATATATCAAGCAAAACAGGGAAAGGGCATACAACCAAATGAACCAAGACAAAAAAAATTTCCAAATGTCAAGCATATTGCGTTAAATGACAAAAAGAATAGAATGTACCCATAAGGATCATATGCAAGATTCAATCCACGAGCAGCTATCTGCATAATCATTCTTAATTTGTATTCTCCAGTTGAACAAGCAATACAGTGTTGAATAGCACGACATCCATGTTGATCAGTTGCAATTCTAATACAGTACGTTGCACCAGCTTCAAAAATGAACTGGAAAGAATTAAACAAAAAGAAAGAAATAATCATAACAATAAAACACTTGTGAAGAACAAAGTAATTGACCACACATTGTTGATAGAAGACCTATAGGTATAAGCATTTCAAACTTTGGTCAAGACATTAAAATTTCGTAGGAAACACTAAAAAATCAAGAAGTGGATAAACATAGACAATGACTGATGGAAGACTCTCTCAAACATGTATCAAAGGGTGATCCCAATACCCATATGCAATATTAGATGGAATTTTCTGATCTACAATTGTAAGGGACATACAATAGAAAGGGTGTGAATGATTTACATCAAAAGTAATCATAAGAAGAAATTTACTAAATAAAAAAAATTTGCATAAAAATCATAGCAGAATTGACGTTAGCCTATGCACTGAATCATCTAGCACCGGTGCAAATCATTAAGTTGGAAAAAGGTTAACTGAAAGACCTCATTGTCCTCTGGATTTAGACACTGCAAGCATCGCAGAATAACATGATGTCCATTGGCATCAAGGATAAGAATCAAGGAACCAGGACGAAGGGCCTTCACAAGCATGTCAATTTGCTCTTGAGTGTGGAGTGTCTCAATCAACTTCTGCGCTGCCCTCGTCCTGAAAACAAAATGATCAACTGCCAATATCAGAGGTTGAGGATTTCAAACCACTAAAGTGATATCGAATTCAAAACTCCACTAACATAGTATAATTATCTCAAAAGTAATAATTTCCAAAAAAAAAAGAGGTTAAGGATTTCAAGGTATTATATAAAGATTATAGAGTATTGGAGAAAAATAATTGCATTGGGAAGGGAGAACAATAGTACCCATGGGTATCCATGCAGATGCGAACTAGTTGAAAATGGAGTTGAATGAGTTCGGTGATTATCCTCTGCCTCTGCTGCTCAGTACACACATCAAAAAGCCTTTGCATAAGGTAATTGCCAAAGGGGTCTACCATCAACTCAGGAAAGTTACCAACCAACTCCAAGAATATCATCTCCACATCCTCTGGCCTCCCCTGCTGTAACTTATCCTGCAAGAAACGGCATCCGTGCTGGTGCATGGCGGCAGCGTAGATTTCCCCTTTGAGATTCGTCAGAGAAGCATTCCTGCGATTTCTATGCATAGGACAGCATGGTCGTATTGGGAAAAGAAGGCGATCGACATTGACTCTCGCCCTCCTGGAACTACGGCCACCTCTGCTGCCAAAGAAGGGGGCATCATTCATTGGTCGGCTGAAACCATCGACACCTTCAAAGCCATTGGTTACGGCCGCATCGTTCAGCTCCTCCGGAAGCCTATGACCTTGGTCTGCCACTGCAATAGCAGAATTGAGAACCCTGCGAGGCATTGCCAGGGTCGAATTGGGCAAATACGTGTTGGCCCAATCGGATCTAATGCCGTATCTCTGCGAGTTGCCGTTCACAGCGGGGAACGAATTATCATCATAGACCTCACCACCACTATCAATCCCGAAATACAGAGAAGAAGAAGATGGCAACGAAGATGAAGCAATTGGGTGGTTAGTAGACACCAGGCGATGGCTGAGATTCGATAAACCATGGGAATGCCGAGGGACCGAGACTCCCGTCGACCACTCCCCCACAGCATATGAACTACTACCAACAGGACTCTTCAATCCAATCCTCGCCGTCACTGGCGCCGAAGGGTCGTTGCCGAAGTGGATGTCACCCAGCCTCTGTATCAGTCTCGACTCCTCCATCGAAGGGTCCCGCTCGACGACAGGGGAGGCCATTCCTGACGTCGCCGCCCCCATCGACGGCGGCCCAACCGATATCAATGAGTTCTCAGCGCAACGATCGAGATAGAACGAAGCTCGGCCGATACCACCGTAACCACCACTACCACCAGTAGCAGTAGGAACAGCGGTGGGCAAGGTGAATCCACCATTCCCATTGTCGCAATAAAGATCGCTCAGGAGCGTCTCGATGTCAAAATCCTTGTCCTCGTCCGCCTCCACCCCACTATCCATCCTCCTCTTCCCACGAACGTCTACTTCCTCCATCGCCAACCGACAGGAAAGAACGCGGAAACCCAGAAAAGAAAGGCCTCAAGACCCCAATGGGGAAGCAATGAAGGAGTTATACGGGGCGTGGGTCAACCCAGAAGCGTGAGCGATGGTCGAGGTATGCAGAAGAGGAAAAGAAAGAGAAGCAAACAGAGCAGAGAGGTAGGAAAGAAGCGGAGGCGGTGGAACGGCGACTCCTCTACTTCCTCCGGTTATATCTACAGCAAGACAAGACCCACATTGCCATCTCCCTCCTGTCGTCCGAGCATTACCGCCGCCGCCGCCGCCGCCAGTAAAGCACACCACCCCAAGAGCAGACAAAGCAGAGCAACTGAGCAAGAGCGCGCTCTCGTCTTTCCTCCGGAGGGTCGAATATATACGGAGTTGGAGGGCGGGGGTATTTTGGGAAACAATTAAAACTTTTCACTTTTTCAAAAGGCAATAATGAAATGGCGGAGGGGAAGGAGAGCTTGCCTTGCGGTCGATCGAAGGATGAAGTGGCGGAGGGGAGGAACGTCGGGTGGTTGGCAGGGGAAGAGACGACAGCGTGAGAGCAGGCGACGGCGGCGGAAGACTTGACGGCGGCGGAAGACTCGGGCTGCGTCCGGAGGGAACGCGAGGCCGACTCGGGGAGAGAGACGCGGCGTTTTTTCCCGAAATCGGGGGTGGCTGCGACAACGGGGAAAATTGGGTAAAACATTTTAAATTTTTCCAAATTTTCGAATTTTCAGTCTTTTCGATTTTTCAAGATGCATTAACTGATTAACCCCCTCGATAGTACCTTTTTTCCGGATAATCGACAACTACGCAACAAACTGGCATCCGACGGTCGCGATTCATCGGTCCATCTTTTCGGCTTTTCGAGAAATACGAACCTTTTCAAATCATATAGAATTCGCCTCCCCACTTTCTAAAAGACCGGATCGCAGAAAGACGCATCTGTTTTTTTTTTCCCCATTTTAATCCATTTATTTATATATAACAGCAGTATTTTCACTGAATTAAAAGTAGAGGTCTCAATGAGCCTGGTCTGGTCAGTCTGGCCCATAAAGCTAAGGCTCGACCGAACTATTGGGTTGGGTCGAGTCGGATTAAAAATTTAAAATTCGTAAAGAATTAGTCTAATTAGGCCCGTAGGCCTGAACTTGATTGGGCTAGGCTGGCCTAATCGAGCCTCAAACCGGATCAGGCTGGATCAAGGCAGGCGACAATCGAGGGAGGGTTGAGGGTAGGTAGGGGGCTCAAGAGGGCGAGTTGGCAACTACGACGTGGGTAGGGCGGGGGGTGTAGCGGGGCTAGCTCGGCTACTGCTTGGGAGGGTGACGCGGGCAAGGGGGTGGCTTGGGTGGGCGTGTGAGTTGCAGGGGCTGGCGGATCGGGCCAAGCCGAATCGGGTTGGGTCGGGTTGAGCCCGGTCGTTAAGTCGAGTCGGGTCGGGCTAGCCTGTAGGCTGATTTTTTCAAAATCCTTGGCCCAACCTGGTTCGACAGTTTAGGTTAGATTAGACCAAGCTTAACACATTTCGGGCTGGATCAAGTGGCCCATTGGTGGCCCAACCCATTTGAGACTTCTAATTAAAAGTAAAAGAGATTGTTGTACTGGAATTTGAACCATTAATTTTAAAACAAAAATAACGACACGTGTAACACATCGGGCCGCATTATACGGTCGTCGTATTCAAATCCGAAATATAAGCCTTATTCGTGAATACATGAGTGAACTTTTCAATGCTTGAAAAAGCTTTTAAATAACTCATAAAAAAATCCAAAATATAAACATTGGGAAGAAAATGTGCATTCTACGAAAACAACGACGACGTTGTGAGAAACGATTTTCCTATTTTCACGAATCAATGATATTCGAATGGGAGTTGGAAATTGTCAATGATCTTCGAGAGAACAGTTAATAATTTTTGTTACTTTTGAGTATTATGCATTCAGACCATTATTCGGGTTGTCGGATTCAGTCTGCTGTCGTTTAGTCGTTTAAGTTGTTTAGTGGTATAAGTATTAAGGTAGAGTCATTAGGGTTTGTCTTTTACTGATGTAACTTTTGAAGTGATTATAATTTGAAGTGTAACAATTATCTAATATCATATTATTTTTTCTGCTTCCATATTTCACTATTGCGTCAACCATATGTTATCTCTATCATCTATGATTAACCCACCATCATCAGAGTAACCGCAACAGAAATATCAGTCCTTAAGTTGGCATTTGATCTCCAACATGTATTGAAGAAGTGGCAACAATGTGGTTTTTATTTGCGTTGGCAATAACACAATAATTACAAAATACAATTACCTAAGTTTTGTTGGATAACGATATTTTAATTTTATATAAATTTTTATATATCACCATCGTATAAATTCTTATATACAAGTTTAAACTCATGATTTACTATAAAATTTAACTTCATTTAATAATAAGACTCATTTTTAACTTTCTGCATATTTAAAATGAAAATATTTCGTTATTAAATACACCTTTGATGTTACGGTGTCACACATTCGTAATCTTCCTTGTTATATTAGACTAAGTTTTTTCTAATTTTGATAATTCAAATAAAACTCCAAGCTACCGTAGGTGTAATATCTTTTTCGGTTAATTGGTCTGTAAAATGTTGGTCCTTTGCATCATCAATTCGTTTACTTCATTATTAAATAATCATACTTACATTTATTTCTTACCCGCGAAAATTACTAAACAGTATTTTTTTTTAAGAGAAGTGTCCAATCTATTTATCCAGCAGGGGCCCAAATAAAAAAAAAAAAAAGGAAAAGAGGGTACAAATGGAGGAGAATAGACCACTTCGCAGAAGATAATACATGAGGAAATTAAGTAAAACTTTTAAGCCTTCGGCAAGGCACAAGTGGAAAACTCTCAATATGGATATCCTACCCTCTCTTGCCATATATATATATATATATATATATAGGGTTTAATGGTTCTGTAGGTGCCTACAGAACTGAGTTCTGTAGGCACCCGTTGGATGAAAGATGAACGGCTGTTTGATGAAGAGAGAGAGTGTTGGAAAAAAAAAGCCGCGCGGAAAAAATTTCCCTTCCCGCCGATGACAGCCGCGCGGAAAAAATTTCCCTTCCAGCCGATGACAGCCGCGTAAA
>JAMKPZ010004618.1:0-19716 GCA_024699675.1 Amphibolis antarctica
ACCGTTTTCTCTTTTAAAAAAAGAGTTAAAATTTTCAATCCATGGTTTGAGGGTAAAAAAAATTTCTGACCATTTATCCGTGACCTCGTCGAATGCTTATGCCTTGTCGATGAAAGCATAGTTTTATTCGTCGGATGTTGCAAGGACGGTCTGTATTTCATCTGGTGGCCGACATATCTATTTATATATATACATATATAGATTATTTTGTCCAGATCTATGGTTTAAATGGCCGCCGTGCCGAGGCATCGAGCCTCCAGGAGCATGTAAACCTGACATGTCACGTGTATGCTGTCTCGTGGCCTTTTTTCCGCATTTTCGATTTTTATAAAATAAAAAATAAAAATAACTTCGAAAAAATTACACTTGTAATAAATATTTACGAAAGAGATTTATTTATTTTAAACGTAACTTTCACTGTGGATAGATTTTAATAAATTAATACATCTAAATTGTAGAATAATCGTATATATTATTTTTAACTATGAATAACAATACTAATATTATTATAATATTTATAAAAATTACAAATATAATTATTTTTATTAATTGTACTGTTTCATGACATGATGTGTTTTACCGTTACTGCAGTGTACACTAAAATTAATTCTTCTCAAACTTAATCTATTCTTTCGTATGCTTGCATGTTACAGTGCATAGTATAATCAAGACATTATTTATTTTTCTTTATTTATTTTTATTTTTACGATGATATTTATATTTTTTAATTAATTATTTTTATTATTAAAATTATTTTCTTTCTTTCTTTTATCTTAAAATTATTTATCTAAAAATTAGTTTTTTCTACTCTAATCAACGACAAACAAAAGAAACTGCAAAGAAACCACAGAAAAGAATTATTTATTTTTCTACACCTCACTATTTGGCGTGGATGCTTAGCCCATCGGACGTCCTCTCAGCTCGATCGCGTGATCTCGTGGACTTTTCTTCCCCTTCTTCGAGAAGACAAGCTTATACGTATTAGATTTTTCAAAACGAAACGGCATCAACTAGACCGTATAATGAATGAAGAGATTGACCGCGTGACGCTTACAGAATTGATCTAGAAATTTCAGAGACTCTCATCATATTCAACACGCATTGAATGAATACAATATTTAAGTTTAAAGAAGAAAAAGAAAACAAATTAAGAAGGAAACGAAAGTGGGTGGCGCTTGCGGAGGAACGAAGAAAATATGAGCAGCAGCAAATATAACCACCAACTAATCAACCATAATAACGTTAATTATTTATCACATCTGCTGCTGCCGCCATATTTGTAACTTTATAATCATCTCAGTATTAAAAAGAAAATCTCAATAACTTCAGGCCCACAAAAGTCGCAGTTCTGTACGTACCGACGACGACACCCCACTACAAGCCACCAGTCCGTGACTAAAGTTTCTTGTAATCTTCTCAGAGAAACAATAAATATTCATTAAGAATATCGCAAATTTAAGATTTCGTTCGATAAATTTTTTTTCAGTTTAAACAGCAAGAAAAAGTAACTTCTTCGATCTTTTATATCAAATATATTTTAAATTTTTTTTTAAAAAAACTACCCTAAAAATCTCTTACATTATTATTAAAAATAATTTTTAATTTAAATAAAAAACATACCAAACAAAATCTAAATCAACTTATGAAAAAAAAAAGCCACTGGTCCGCACGCCAGCTGTTACGCTGCTTTAATGCGGACGTGTGGATTAATTTTTCTCCATCCACGCGTACTGACGTATTATGGATTATAAATTTTCAGTTAATAATGATGGACGCGTGCAATAAGTAAGGGTCAAGGTCAATCTCCAACGTGGACAGATAGCCATCCGTCCGTCAAAAGCTGCCATCGCTCGGAGCTTTGCTAGTTTGCAAGCGCACGATTTCCGTCAGACGGCCCGGATCTTACTTCACCAAAACAAAAGCAGGTCGAGTGGAGCCTCCGCTTACCCGTACTACTTTAACTTTTGCCCCCTTTCTTTTGCCGTAGTCACCGTACACGTCCAGGATTGGGAGGAGACGATGGCGAGATTGATTTGAATGTTTCGGTGGGGGTTTCCGTGGCACGTCTGTACGAAGTCAGTGCGACGTCGGTTCCTCCTCCGCCACCGTAAAAGCTGCGACACCCCCGCCACCGCCGCTGCCGCTGCCGGCGCTTCCTCGATGACGATGAGGTGGAACGGCTGACACGTCAGGCGCAGGGCAGCTTGATAAATGAGTCTCGGGCGTCGTCGTTGATTGCGGTGGACAAGGATGGACGGATGTTACGGGCCGTGTACGGAGGAGCGATCGAGAGACGACGACTCCATCCGTCCGTCCATTTCATCGCCCACGCCGCGGAATTAATTGCACGGTGGATATGGACGCCCCACCAAACCCTTTCCGTTTTTTTATTTTTTATTTTCCAAAAAAGTCTATTCCGATGCGAAGAAGATTTTCATCGCGGACGGCACGGAAGTTAATCATTGAATGCTTTTCTTCTTCTTTTCATTTAAAATTTTAAACGGATATATTTATTTAGAAAAATAAAGTTTAAAGGTGTTGACCGGTGAATCAACAAACTCATCAACCTTTACCGTACGTTTTGTACGTTTTGGAATGATAGTGGGAGTTTTCTGATACTTTTTTGTATATTTTTTTTATATTTTTTTAATTATATCAATATTTTTATATTTTAAATAATTATATTTTACATTAAAATTATATCATTATACAAATATTATTATAATTTAAATTTACTATAATCACATCAAATATACTTAACTTTTGATCGAAAAATACCGTTGTCTAACATTCAACCTAAAATCACTCTCTCTCTCTCGCTTTAAAAGTAACCTTAACATCACGTGAATGTTACCAACGTCTTTAGTAATAATTTAATTGATTTTTTTTTTAAAAAAGGAAAAATAGATTAAATCGTAAGTTACGATACAAAAGATGAACTTACCGCATGTAAAAATAAATCCCAAGGACCAACACAAGAGTTATGGAAAGAGCCAGAGATAAATCTAACAAAAAATAGAAAAATGCAGAGCAGCCGAAGCATAAACAACTAGTTCAGCTTCGTCTCAATCACCTCTACCCAAGATCAGAGAAAATTCAAGGAAATTACGGTCACATTGAGGAAATCAAAGAGAATTCATGCCTGTGTCCCATTTAGATTAAGCTACATTAAACTGATCGACATCCTTGTCACCTACAAGAATCGAAAATCAGGCACAAATAAGCTGTATAATACTTTTGAATGTCAAGGTGATATTCGCCTAAGAATCAGAAAAAAAAAGTTGATTTATTCTGGTGTCAAGGTTTAAAGTTTAGGATTTATTTTGATTTATTCTATCAAGTTGATACCAATTAATTCAAAACAAGGTAAGCAGCCAGACAAATCAAACGCCTTTAAAATATGAATTTATAATGGAGATTTCTTTACTGTACGCCATCCAGTGTTTTCGTTCAACTGGTAAGAAAACCTTAGGCGTCTTAAAATTAAACTATAGATCTGTGATACCTGCACTTAAAATTAAATTTATTATAGCAACAATAATAACATTCTTACCCAACCCAACCATTAGTTGAGATGTCTGCATTTTATTTATTGTGAATGCTTCTCGTGTTTTCTGTGCGCGGCGAGCGGTCAAATTTTTTTTAATTGTTCTTAGAGGTTGTAAATAAACAAAAAGGTACAACGGAGCATTTACATTTTTGGGTTATATGATTATAAATAAATATTGTTTATTGACGTAAATATCATACAATGGATGAATATTTGTTCAATTCCAACGTTGGTTGATTTCTAATTAATTTAATAAATGTAAACGGACATAATTTATATTAACTTGAAATTAAACTTAATTAGCAGTTTTCAATTTTTTTTACGTTGCAAAATATTTACTGTAACTTTCAAAATTGCCGCTACAAAAATTATTATGCAACCATTAATTATTCACAGCTACATCGTCAAACCTTCTCCTTTGCTTCAAAATTGCTTAGAGTCGAAGTTAAGAGTAATAAAATATTTATATAATAAATTATATAATGAAAATTTATGTACGTGAATTCGTAAGATAACGATTTATGTAAAATTAAAGTTAAAGCATTTAACGTTAAAACAAGCAAAATTTTATTACACTAATTTTATGAAATTATGATTTGACAGCGTAACTTTCAACCATCGCAACCATAACAATAATCCAAGTTATATACACATGGTTTTCAGGGTTTAATTGTTGGAATTGACAATAGATACGTATGTATACCAGACAAGTTAATGAATAGACATGGAAAGCTCCTTTCAACCACCGTCACAAACTTGTCAATTGGAAGAAGCGAACCAAAAGATGTGGAATACAAAGAAATGTTCACATTTTGAAGAGAGATGTGAAAACCTTCTTCGAAGACTTTATTTGTTTACAATTCAATTTAATTGAAGTTAGTTGAAGGAGTTGGTAGTTGAAGTTGAAGTTGTATTTATTTGGAATTTTGATAAATTGATTCTTATATTATTAATCACCGTAGTATTATTTGTTAACACTATTTATCAATTTTAACGACTTATAGTAACAAACGTATCTGAACAATCAAGTTAATAACAAAATGAATAACACCAATACGAGGTAAAATAAATTTTACCCAAAAACGGCCCTCCTATCCTAGAAAATTTTGTTATCACTCTATTACTTCAAATATCACGAAATTTGATAGGAGTAAAACTTTACAAGTCTTTGATTAATCAAAAAATTTAAACCTAAATAGACTTTGTTTCACCTTTCAAATATAACTTCTTTCAAGAGTGTACCTATACATTGTTTTGATACTTGATCCTATTGTTCAATTTAAGAAGCAAAAAGTCACGATTTAATTGGTAAAATCTCAACTTAACCACAACGACCTTCGGATCAATCTCTTAATCAAGATGATGTAATAGCAAAATGACACACCAAAAGCAACTGTCATCCTCTCTTACTTTAATCTGTTGTCACACTTCTAATGTAACTTTTCACATATTTATATATGGTTCGATAAGGATTAAGTTCCATTAGAATTTCCACTACTTCCCATTAGAATTCCGATGCCAATCCCATTGCCGTAGCTCTATCAAAATTTCCACTGTTAGTCATCAGAATGCAAGTTGCACTATCGAAATTTTGGTTGCTAACATCATGAAATTTTGGTTTCAACACCGCCATATGGAGTGAAATCCAACAAATGTATCAATATCTTTATGTAGGGATTAGTTGATGAAATTGAGGTTTTGCGGCCACTAACCTATGCAACACTACAATTTATCTTGTGAAACATAAGCGGTGTTTGGACAAAAGAGCCGGTTGGCAACATGTATTTGTAAGAGGTACCATTGTACAAAAGCTAAAGTTTTAAATTTCTGAGGACATCTAAAATAATACTGATATTTACAAACTTTTTCAGAATATTCGATCAAAAATCCTTCAAAAAATTAGTTTCGAACAATTGTGAAAAGAAAGTAGGTGTTCATGGAATTGCGATAATTTTGAATAAAATAATTCATATTTTTGGACAAGAGAACAGGTTGAGAAGGTACGGGGCTTTATAAGCTGGCCCGGTCTTGTGGATCGTGGTTAGACAAACTTGCTTGTTTTTTCTAAGGTGTTAATCTGCCACAGCCCATCTAAGACTGGGCTTGAGCCCATCAGATGGAATGAATGTGTTACAACCGTATTAATGGGCCGGCTTAAAATACGAATCATTTGTTACACGTTGAGCCCAATACGCTTTAAGGCTATAAGTAATTGCATTACTAGTTGGCAATTAGAAGATTTGTCTCTAATTTTAAGATCTTGAATTTGACCCATATATAAATAGATCGAAAATGTGGGCAAAGAAATGCCCTCGCAATTCAAAAAGTTTTTTGAGCAAAATGTGGACAAAGTTTCGGCTCTGGAATGTTGATAATGTTGCATTCTGTGGAAATTAGTAGTAGCTATAGTGGTCAAGATTCCTATTCTGCAAGTAAGATGGGGCAAAAGTGTTGGGGGAAAATTTGATCTATCATACAACTTTCTCAATGGTGAAAATATGCATCAAAAGTATGAAGTAAATTACAATATTGAAACAATGAATTTTAAGTGAAAGATCCCTCAACCAAAGGACTTAATGGTCTACTTCATTTCAAATCTTCCAATATAATGTTAATGAGTACAAAACCATCTAACTACTTGAAAAATCACAACATGCATCAACATTTATCTTGAGGTACAATGAATGATCAAACACAAGAAGAGAGAGAAATAGATTATCAAGCTTGAATGCCATTGTTTTAAGAAAATCTCTCACTACTATGTTACACCTACAATAGTGAAACTCGATAAGCTAGAAGAGTCACTAATATTTCAATAAAATTTCAACCCAAATAGACATTGTTTCACCTCTAAAATTGATCCTAAATTACCAAGACTACACTTGACTAGAACTTCAACATGAATATATGTATGTTCTCTAAAACCTTCTTTAAAATTGATTTTACTCTCTTTTAATTCTCAATCAACCGTTCAAATTAAAGAGTATCGAGTTATAATCGAGTTAGATAAAATTTTAGTTCAATTTGGCCACAAAAAACTTATGCAAATCTTGTATAACATTTTATATATAACATGTATAAATTGACTTTGATATTACGTAGATTTTACTTGTTAAAATCAATTAATTAGTGTAAACGAGCTTACAAATGATATAAAAAACTCAATTTCACTCATTCATTATTTTTAAGACTATTTTTTTCAATACTCTATGTATTTACAACCCAGTAGTGATGAACCAAACAACTGGTATTTCACTCAAGGTAAAGGAAGAAGTACCTGATGAATTAAAACCCAGATAAAAATACAACCACTAGCTTGATCAAAGAAAAAGAGGCAAGAGTAATAAATGAGTAATGAATGAGCAAAGCTTCTGGTCGCCTTGGGAGTTCAGGCCATTAATTCCAGCCTCAGCTCACCGAGCAATCAATTAATTCCTTCTTCCACCTCAGGTACTTGTGCTTGCTCGACGCCATTGATCCATCGTACACAGGCGTGGTGTGGAGGGGGGCATATATTTGTCCAGATACTCTTGATGATGGAGTTGTTGATCATGGAGCTTCTGGTTGTTCCTTGTGTTCATAGTTCCCGGCCACATGAAGCAAGCATTCACATTTTTTCACTTGTAGAGAAGGTTGTAGGCTGGAAGGTCTCGGATCCGATGGACGTCCTCCAGTGCAAGTTCTCTCTCCAGCTGTGTTCTGCTCGCCTGCAAAACCTCCTGAGATCACGAAAGCAATTTTAACACTCCATTGCAACAGATCGATATGTGAGATGTACTTGGACTTGAAGTTCAGCAAAAAAAAAGAAAGCAAAGTACTGAACAAGCACATGGGGAACCCTAAGAATTAAATTGATCACCCAAAAAATGTAAGAAGCTGGCAATATATGGAATAATATACAGATGGGGGTGGTGTTAGGGTTACATTGAATTGCATGTAGGAAGCTTGCATTGCGAGCCACTGAGCGTCCATCATCTGGAATGCTATGCAGTACAACACATCAAACGCTTCTTCGTCCTCTACATTGCAGATGAAGCCCAGAAGCAACAGCTCAGTTATCACACATATGTATATGGTTGTATGTGCAGAACAAAGGGAAGAGAGGCTACAGGTTGGCTATGTTAAAAATCCATTTCAAAACTAATTAGTGATAAATGGAAGAATTTTTTATATATTAAGTTTAATTTATTCCTTAAATATGAGACTATTTTAATACTCTCCCTCACTTGTGGTTTGTTTTTTAATCCTTTTATGCCTACAAGTGTCCATAAGTGAATATGTATAAACTAGTTCTGATACTATATTAAAAATTCATCTCAAAATCAACTAAGGATGATATATATTAAGTTAAATTTATTCCTTACATTTATCAAGGTGAGATTATTTTAACAAGATAGACTAATTTTAATCTATGCGTTGATTTAATTTTGTTGGAATAGTCCAACAACATTGATAAATTTAGGTAGTGAATTGAGTTTAATATATGAAGAATCTTTTTCTTCATTGTCAATTAATTTTAAAATAAAATTTTAACATGATATCCGAATTATTCACGTACATCAACTTGTAGACACTTGTAAATATAAAAATAAGTCAAAAATAATGGGGTGTATGTTAAAACAATCATATATTAATATATATATATATATATATATATATATGAAGAACCATTTTATTCATTATCAATTAATTTTAAAATAGAATTTGAAGAAATTCGTGATGCATGCAAGCACTGAGAGACATCAATCGAGTGCATGGCCAACCTGCGAGGATTCTGAGGAAATTTAGTCCGGGCAAGGATTTGGGTTTTTCTGTTGGTCAACAACATAGACAGGTTTGAAATGTCAGTACCTGATCAGCATGCATATAACATACATACCAAGATCTTTAGAACCTAGAAGAGATCGACGAAGGCATTTTGCATCCTGACCTGAGTACAGATCTAGCATCTGGATCAACATGAATGTGACGTTGATGCCCGCAACAGCAAATGGATACTCCCATTTGGCTCTTTCCCCGTCAAGCTTGAACAGCAACCTTTTGTAGGCAGCCTTCCAATTTCGATCACGGCAGCAAGCAGAAAAATAAAAACGATAAGATTGATTATCTTCCAATTAACTTAGCTTGTAGGAATTGATATATATATATATAGTGTGTGTGTGTGTGTGTGTTAACTATATATATATATTGATATATATGAGCACATACCGGATATGTCCTGGCGAAGAACAACAGATTCTCAAGTGACACGTATCCACACCCTCTGTATACATATGGAAATTAACCATAGAACCAATCATTCAAGTTGAAGAAACATGAAATAGAATGGGATGGTGAGGTTTTGGATCGAACCAGATCGATTAGATAGATCGATTCTTTTGTGTGTATAAATATGTGGCAAACAAAAATTGAAGCACTTGTTTAATTATATATTTTACCTAAAGTCTGTGGTTGGATTGGGTCCTTGCCAGCCCATGTCCTTCCACTGGTCCGACACCAGCCCCTTGAGTTCTACCTCCGGAAAGGAAGCATACCACAGGCACCTCAGGGATTCCTGTGCGTGACATATTGAAATTAAATAATCAGGATATGGCCATAATTAATTTTTTAATCTGTTAATTATACTCACTCGGTATTAATTTAATTTATTCATGAAGTCGTAGCTGATGAAAAGAAATTTACGATGTACTCACGTACGAAAAAGTCACTCTTGAAGTAGTAAAGAGTAATGATTTTAGGATGAATGTTGGGTAAACGTTATTTTTTTTGTATTAATCAAAAATTTGGGAGTTGATGGTGAATTGACATTTGATTTGATTATGTTAATTTTAAATTATGTTAGTATTTATGTAGTGATATAATTTAATTATAAAATATAATTATTTAAAATATAAAAATGTTGATGTGATTAAAAAATATGATGAAAAATAATAAAAGGAATAAATTGAAAAATAGAAATGTTATCGTGAAAATAAGTGTGATTCTAAGAGTTGAGATGAGTGATAAGTGAATTAGACCTTTAGTTATTTACTTGGTGAACAAACTAAAGGTTCCAAACATACATCATTAAATTGTATAGTTCAAACTTAACATTAAATGGTAACGACTGAATTAATGAAGAAATCAATGATCGATGTCATATTATTTTCAACATTCTTCCTCATTAATTCATGACTTATTTATATGCTTATATGTATCAACAGGTGGATGCATATAAATCTACTCGATCTAATTATACCACTTAAAATTCTAATTCAAAAGCAAATTCTAATCCAACACGTACATGTAAGTCTAGGTTCAATAATTTCCACTTAAATGATCATATGAGGTTTACAACACCAATTAGCTGGAAATTAATTTAAGGATCGAAGGTGGCGTAGGGTGATCAGTTGAATCGAAAAAATGAACCTGGAGGAGGGAGTAGGCAATATACTTGATGGTCAGGACGAGTCTCATCGTATGGTACTTGTAGTCTATCTTTTAGCCTCTCCAGTCTAAATTCCTGCAACAAAATTTAATCAATTATCTGCCCAATTCCAACTTACTAAATTGGTTAACAACAATTAAACATCTCGACAGAAGAGTCGATCAATTAAGCTGTGTATTAATTTTTCACATTCAATTTGCATCATCTATATATGTAGTACGCAGCTTGTGAAATCTATAAATCATGTTTACCTGGAGAGGGGTTAGGGAGCAATTAGGGTTCTTATCACCGTTCCCATATTGCCTTGATCTGGGGCGGTAGAAAATTCCTCCAAACCATGATCGGGGCCCAACCATACCATTAGCTGCAAATGAACCACTTCCGATTATATTAGATGATCAGGGATTTAATTTTTTCTCAACGAGAGGCGTCTGCACTTCATATGGGTGTAGGTGGAGGTGGCAATTAATTAAGTTCTAATCCTACAAGATTAAGCTCTAATAAAGCCTAGCTAGCTAATACAACACATTGATCGATAAATTAACAGGATTCAAAGCTCTACCCCAATCACATCATGGTTACAAATGAATTAACAACAGCACTGTGTACATCAATATCTTACAATTAAGCTAGGTAAATTAGCCTTCTTTCCGTAAAGTTGAATATTATTTTCTGTACTAATTAACTAATTAAAAGCCATGGCCTCCATATATTTATTCTTATATGCAAAAGATTTAGGTGCTAACATGCATGCCACTCCTCCATATTGTACACGAAATATATGAATGGGTTTGATCAGATGTGACGGGTGAACGAAGAGATCGATACTCACAGGAAGTCTGTGAAGAATTCCGCATATCAGAAGAGACATGCAAGATCATGGGAGGTGGTGCACGTGATCGATGATGCTCTGCCCCTTCTTTCCATCTTCATTCATCAACCTGCAGCAGCGGCTTGGACACAATCAGAACCTGCAAGGTTTTGATCAACAACTCGATCAATTAATTAATCAATGACAACAACTAATTAATGTTTGTGATTTCTTTCAGAATTTGAATCCTAGGTAGGGAGGTAATGTATGTATTACGTATATATACATATATATAATATTATCAAAAACAAGTAGTAGAACCTGCAGCTTCTTCAAGCCCGGCTACCGCCGGCTTCATATTGATTAATTCCCACGGTTCAACAACCACTAATGGTGCCCGATCGGTGGTGCCTTCTTCCCAATTCAAGGCTCTGATCAAACGATCGGTCGTCCGGCCTTCCGGCTCTGATCAAACGGACGGCTGATGGCATATATGGAACCGGCGGATCGATCATGAACCCCTCCTCGAATAACCCACGGCGATCATGTTTCCGATCAATAGCGAAGGTCTGATCGATCAGGTGAAACCAATTAACCAACCAATCAACCCAATACCAGAAGCTTGAATGTTAATTAATGTTACATATATATATATATCTATGTGCATGTGTTCAGTTCAGATGCATGGACGCTTTCGGTTTGCTTTTGTACCAAGGAGCAAGCTAGCTAGGTAGAACAATTAATAATTAATGGCAAAAAACACATTTTGTGGTGCTACTGGTGGGTAATATTGTCGATCAGAGTTTCCTCGATCGATCTCTGAAAATGTGGGGGAAGTGGTCGTACAAGGGCGATCTCTTCCTATTGCTTCTCCCCACCGCTGCTTGCAATTGTGCGGTTTCATGAGGATGACTTGGTCTTCTTCGAACCCAAACATCAAGCACCAGTTCGATCTATTTTTAGCCTTCAACGTCAATTGATCGAAGACCGCGGGTAGCAACAAACGACTTCTGAAAGCTCATCCACAGCTCCATCCATGCCATGCAGTTAATTCTAGCTATCTTCTCCATCCCCATCCCAGAGATATATATATAATGCTATTCGGAATTCATATATATATATATATTAATTTGCATCTATAGATATAGGGTTGTGTGCGTTGAAAATTTAAGAAAAGAAAAAGGAAAATAAAAAAATAGAAAAAAAATTAAGATTATTTGTACATATTGTAAAAATTCTGTAAAATGAATTTAAAAAATTTATAAATATTTTATATTTTAACATTTCAAATATAATTTCAAAATTTTCTTGTAACCACAAGTTTAACAATGGTTAAGGGAAGTCTTACCGAATGTCATCAACCCCACTCTTATGCTTCGGGAGTGAAAAGAAATGATTTTTTGATGAGCAATTTTAAGATGAAAGAAATGGAAAAGGTGATTTTAATAATAGAAGAAGTAAATTAGAGAATATGAATGTTATCATAAAACTAAAAGTACTTCTACAAGTTAAGAGTAGAGAAAAGTAAATGACACTTTTATTTTGTAACGAGATAATTACTGTAAAGTTAGTTTTAAAAACTATAGAATGTTATATAAAAAATTATACAACGTGGATGATGTATAAAAACATGAGAAAAATTAGTTCTACAATAATTGTTTCGTTATCAAATGAAACTTGAGTTTGAGGGGACAATGGTGGATGAGCAATGATGAAGTGCTTCCTTAGAAACATATGATAAAATTGGAATAGCAATTTTCATGATGATTAATTGATGATATTTAGGAATTTTTTTAGTACCATTTCAATTTTTTTCTATAGATTATTCAAAAACTAAAGATTTCTAAATGAAGGTTGCAAGAGAGAATGTCATTCACATGAACACAAAATCAGATTTGTGAATAGATTATGTAATTTACAAATAAACAACAATGATACAATTATTCACAAAAACCCTAAACAAAAATGAACAAGATCGACAACACTAGAAAACCTAACCCTATTCTGTGCATGAATCAATCATTTTATACATGAATCAACCATACATTAACATACAACTAGAAATCTCTAAAAAAATTGATTGATTGAAATCGTGCCTTCTTGAGGGGTGTGAATGATACACAAACTCTTAAACTATCATTCATTTTAAATACCACTCCTTCCAAGTGTAGTTATAATATCACTTCAAAAACTAGAAGTTGTGTTATGAAACAAATGCATCCTATTTGTTAAAAGATTTTTTATTAAAATTTATGCTAACTCTATTTGTTTGAGCATTTATTATTATACAATCACGTTTTTCACTATATATTACAACATTCTATAGTATCATTTATCAAACAACTTTTACATTTTTTACTATTCATTAAATAAGACAATTCTTAAAAAAATACTAATATCACAACTCTTAAAAAATATCATTATCACATTAATATAATAACTATTATTTATTATTTTATTACATATTTTATTTATCACAACTTTCAAAAAAATATTATAATCACATTATTATAATAAATACTATACATTATTCTTTTATTTATTATTTATTATAACTTTTAAAAAATGCTATCATTACTTTTTTATCATAAATTATATAATTTCTAAAAAAATATAAAATTTAACTTAATCGATCAAAATATTCGGACGAAGTGATGTTAAATTTAAAATTTTATTAATGTAATATAATTATTTTTATTTTTTTTGAAAAAAGTGATCGGTTACGGGCAGCAGAGCCCCACGAAAGGCTACTCTTTTCGGGTGGCGACCGCCAGCAGCCGCTGGTCCACATCGAAGCGTTGTTGGATTGAAGTAATCGAAGGACATGACATTTAAGGCAGATTTATGTTTTAAAAAAAGACGAAAAATAATGTAAAATGATAAAAAATAATAAATTAAAATTTTTATTATTTTTTATCATTTTTAAAAGCGCAAACCTCAATTAGTTATTTTTGTTTTAACTTGGCCATTGTTTTTAATTGTATATTTGACTTATTCTCTGTTGTTAAAATTTCATGTTCACGGTAATGGTATTTTTGAGGTATTTTTTGAACTTTAATCCATTCTAATTTTGTTTTAAAAACAATGAAACAACAGAAAATCATCTCCTTCTCTTCAAACTTTTCTTAGTTTTGTTACCCATATTTTTCCTCAATTAATAGTAACTTGGCATGATACTAAGTGATATCTTAATAATTGAGAAATCTCTTACATAAACATATGATCTTAAATTTGAAATTTCATTATTACAGTATAATTATTTCAATGTAATAATTAAAAAAAATAGTGACTTTACATAGAAAAATAAGTTAAATGATATAATTAACAGAAATCACCCATAAATGTTCGACAGTCTTAAATGCTCTACAAATATAATAAGATTAACGATTCTTAATCTCATAATTAAAAACTTGTATAACTTCTTGTCAACTTTTATTTAGTCATTTAGGCATTATAAAATGGTCCAAATATATCCTCAAACATTCATGGTTCAAGGGTTTAATAGTATTTTATTAATAATAATATTTCAGAACCCAGGTAAAAAGAAGCTCATTATAGGCCCAGCCCATAACTTCTTTCATATGTTCGTTATTACACCTTTTTTTAGCATGTCAGGTCTATTATCAGAGTTATGAGTTGATTTGTAAAATAATTTATTATTGGTTGATTTGTTGTAATAACTGTAAAAATTATTTTTTTATTATTTCAACATAAAAAGGTGGTGAGTTTTATTTCAAAGTATACTTTTTGAACACATTTTCATGTTGCACGTTATATTTATCAAATGATTTTAATATTTTACAATAAAAAGTAAATTATGACAAATCATACATTTCCTTAAAATACGTGCATATCACCGTAAGTAACGATGCTTTGATTAATATGTAAATGATACGAATACCATTTCTTGTATCACAATGATGATAGATTTGTATGCATGAAATAAAAAAATCGTCATTTACTTATGTTATATGTAGTACCTCCTCCAAATTCATGGTGCCTCCGGTGAATTGCATATATTTATCTCCGTTGAACGTTTCGAAGGTGAATTTAGCGGTCGAATTTTGTGATATATATTGTTGATATTTTTTACAGATATATTGGCATCGTTGCTTGACGCACCTAGAGTCGGATGCCAGTTACGTGGAAAATAATAAAAAAGTGCTGCCATGCTTTTTCCGCGAAACTTCAATGATCCCATATCGACATCAACTACAAATAATAGATGTACATATATAAATTAAATTTACACCCTTTCGATGGTCATAATGTTGGTTTTGTTTACTGTGTTGGTAGCCAGTGCAGGCGACCACCGTCCGCTCCATTGCTGGTTGCCAGTGTTGGTAGCCACAGTGTAGGCGACCACCGTCCAGGACTACTGTGGCTGCCTGGCTATAGTAGTTTGGTGGACTACATTACATCATATAGTAGTTGGTGGACCACACTTTAGGTTTAATTATCATTTCCACGTGGGTAGTGAGAAAAAATAAATAGTTTTGATTGTTTTTGGTGTATGTGATTATACCATAAGCATATTTATGGTATAATATTCATTTACCTACCATCACATGTATTTCATCCGTACAAAAGTGTTAAATGTTAGGTGAATCATATAATTTGGTTACATCATGGATACCTTGTGATTTTAGATCAAGTATATATAAATTTATTATATCATAAATATTACATCACACCAAAATCTAACTATTTATTTATCATAAATGTTTCATTTCCAAACATAATATAAATAGCAGTTACATAAATTAATAGTTGTAGGTTCAAATCCTAAGTTTTACATTATATTTAGATAAGATATTTTTACAAATTAATTATCCATAATAATTACTAAATTTAAGGGGATTGACTTCAGCTAACATGATTCGGTTTCAGAAATGCAAACTCTCTCATGATAGATATATTAATTTTGTTATTGAAGTTCAGTACAAACGAAAAATTGATCATTTCTCTTTTACCTAATCCACAACTTTTATGGATCATTGCGGTTGGATTGAAGTAATTGAAGGACATGACATTTAAGGCAGATTTATGTTTTTAAAAAAGACGAAAAATAATGTAAAATAAATTAAAATTTTCATTATTTTTTATCATTTTTAAAAGCGCAAACCTCAATTTGTTATTTTTGTTTTAACTTGGCCATTGTTTTTATTGTATATTTGACTTATTCTCTATTGTTAAAATTTCATGTTCACGGTAATGGTATTTTTGAGATATTTTTTAAACTTTAATCCATTCTAATTTTGTTTTAAAAACAATGAAACAACAGAAAATCATCTCCTTCTCTTCAAACTTTTCTTAGTTTTGTTACCCATATTTTTCCTCAATTAATAGTAACTTGGCATGATACTAAGTGATATCTTAATAATTGAGAAATCTCTTACATAAACATATGATCTTAAATTTGAAATTTCATTATTACAGTATAATTATTTCAATGTAATAATTAAAAAAAATAGTGACTTTACATAGAAAAATAAGTTAAATGATATAATTAACAGAAATCACCTATAAATGTTCGACCGTCTTAAAGACTCTACAAATATAATAAGATTAACGATTCCTGATCTCATAGTTAAAAACTTGTATGACTTCTTCGTGAACTTTTATTTAGTCATTTAGGCATTGTAAAACGATCCAAATATATCCTCAAACATTCATGGTTCGAGGGTTTAATCGTATTTTATTAATAATAATATTTCAGAACCTAGGTAAAAAGAAGTCCATTACAAGCCCCACCCATAACTTCTTTCATATGTTCGTTATTACACCTTTTTTTAGCATGCAAGTCTATTATCAGAGTTGAGTTGATTTGTAAAATAATTTATTATTTTATTATTGGTTGATTTGTTGTAATAACTGTAAAAATTGTTTTTTATAATTTCAACATAAAAAGGTGGTGAGTTTTATTTCAAAGTATATTTTTTGAATACATTTTCATGTTGCACGTTATATTATCAAATAATTTTAATATTTTACAATAAAAAGTAAATTATCACAAATCATATATTTCCTTAAAATACGTGCATATCACCGTAAGTAATGATGCTTTGATTAATATGTAAATGACACGAATACCATTTCTTATATCACAATGATAGATTTGTATGCATAACATAAAAAAATCGTCATTTACTTATGTTATATGTGGTACCTCCTCCAAATTCATGGTGCCTCCGGTGAATTGCATATATTTATCTCCGTTGAACGTTTCGAAGGTGAATTTAGCGGTCAAATTTTATGATATATATTGTTGATTTTTTTTACAGATATATTGGCATCGTTCCTTGACGTGCCAGAGTCGGATGCCGGTTACGTGAAAAATAATAAAAAAGTGCTGCCTTGCTTTTTCCGCGAAACTTGAATGTCCCCTATCGATATCGCCTATAAAATAATAGATGTACATATATAAATTAAATTTGCCGTACTCAATTACTGTCGTGTTTTGCCCGATCATATTGTCCAATCACAAAAGGCGATGATTTGCATCAATTGCGTCCCTGGGACCCGGAAGGACCCGGACCGTCCAATCACAAAAGGATGGTTTTTAATGCTGAAAACTTCCTGTCTCCGTGTCCCCCCGGTACTACTTTAGCCTGTAAATTCACCAAATCGAGAATCCACGATGCAGATCAAACACCTCTCTTTTTTTAGCAATTTTTAGAAATTCTATTACAGTTATCATGTCCGACGAATTTTCAGGTATCCCAGCAGGATTTAGAGCTACCGTAGCATCTGCACTTCTTTATCAAGGTTACACAGGAATTTACAATCCACCTAATCCTACTTGTATAGTCAATGTCTCATCTTTGCTACTATCTTTATTTTACGGTATTACTTGTATCGCTGCTGTAGTAGTTGGACTCATTATAATCGCTCGTAAAGACGCTGATACTCCAGTTCCTTCATACCTTACTTGGACTAGGTTCTACATAATTACCTATGTCATTCTATTTGGGAATCTTATTATTCGAATGTTGATGAATATACTAATGTGATGAAATAAATATATTCGTACAAGTTGATGTTTAATTTTACACCAATGGATTATGATAGAGTTGTCAGTTTAATTACCACTTCCATGTGGGTAGGGAGAATAAATAAATAATTTTGATTGTTTTCAATGTTTGTGATTATACCATAAGCATGTTTATGGTATAATATTCATTTACCTATTATCACATGTATTTCATCTATACAAAAGTGTTAAATGTTGGTGAATCGTATATTTTGGCTACATCATGGATACCTTGTGATTTTAGATCAAGTATATATAAATTTATTAACATCAAAATAAAAGTACTCCCCAGCCGCCGTCACCACCCTCTCTTCCCTCTCCTGCCCCGCCGCCGTCCGCTCCCTCCTCCGCAGCCCCCGCTTCCCGCCTAACGAATCCATCCTTCTGTTTGCCCGCGCCGACCTGCTTCCCGATGCCTTCCGCACCTTCTCCCTCCATCCCCCGACCGTCCGAACCCTCAACGCCCTCCTCTTCGCCCTCGTCGAGAAGACCTTCCGCTCCCTCTCCCGCCAGCACCGCCTCGCCCCTGACCTCACCACCTACAACACCGTCATCAAGGCCCTCTGCCACACCAACAGCTCCCGATCCGTCTTCGCCCTCCTCGACGAGATGTGGCGGAGGGGGGTGAAGCCCAACGCCACCTCCTACAACACCCTCATCGTCGGGCTGTACAGGGAAGATAGATCGGGGGAAGTCTCCCGAGTTCTGGATCTTATGAAGAGTAACAACTGCAAAAGGGGGATAAGCACCAAGAACACGAGGATCCAGAGCCTCTGCAAGCTGAATTGCACGGGGGAAGCCCTGCAATTGCTCGAGAAGATGAAGGTCCGAGGCATGAAACCGAATTCCGTGACTTACCACCACATCATCCATGGCTTTTACAGGGAAGGGAAACAGGAGGAGGCCAACAGAGCCTTCGAAGAAATGGAGAGGATGGGTTGTGTTTCCGACAAGGAATGCTACTGCACCATGGTTCACTATCTGTGATACTTGTATTTTCACCTTCTCATCAATTATATATGCGTTTGAATGTTATCATAGCTCAAAATGTTAGAGGAATTCATTTAAAACAACACATATGGTCATTTGCAAACATTTGTTTCAGATGCATTTAAATCACAGATGAACACTATCAACATTTTTATCTAAAAGTGGCTGCAATTCAATTTTTTGGTTATATACGTATTGTGTTCAGAGTTGTATAAAGATGGTAATATACAGTTTAGTCCTGAGAGTTTCAGATCTTTCTTCTTTGCACAGAAAGTGTTTTTGTAGCCATGGATATTTTTGTACTTAACGATAATGGGATTCGGAATATTCTTTTCTAGATTTAATTGATATGATACTAAATCAGTGTGCTGTATTAAAATGTAACAAAAAAAAAAAATCTCTCTCTTTGGCCTTCATACTGTACCACCTTTTTCATACAATTTTTCAATATAGATATCCTATAATATGTTACACGATATAATATATATAAACGTGATATATAAAAAATATAACAAGGGCACGAATTCTGTAGGTGCCTATAGAAGTGACTTCTGTAGGCGTCCGTCGATCGTGAGATCGACGGTCGAAATTGAAAAACTTAAAAATACTCTCTCTCATGTACGTGAAATTTAAAAATACTCTCTCTCATCAACAGATGAAATTTCAAAACACTCTCTCTCATGCAGCAGGTAAAATTTAAAAATACTCTCCTTTAACTGAAAAAATTCATTCACGTACGTATAATTAATTTTTCATTAATTACGAATACGGTAACTAAATTTGAAAGATGTTTGTAGATTTTTTTTAAATTAATTTGATTTTAATTATGTAGTGTTTAATAAAAATAATTCAAGGTGGATTTTTTTTAACTTAAATATTAGGGTGAATTTTTTTTAAAATAATTC
>JAMKPZ010004619.1:0-19558 GCA_024699675.1 Amphibolis antarctica
GAAAGTATAATGAATGCACTTAATAAATCAACTTCTCTAACTAACCTATAACCCGTCGGTAGATCCAACACTAACTGACGTCCTTCCGTATTCCATTCGGTAACTTCAAAAAAATCCTTACAAATGAATCCCAAATCCCAAATCCCAAATCCTAAATCCCAAATCCCAAATCCCAAATCCTTGACGAG
This sequence comes from Amphibolis antarctica, assembly GCA_024699675.1. Taxonomy (NCBI): domain Eukaryota; kingdom Viridiplantae; phylum Streptophyta; class Magnoliopsida; order Alismatales; family Cymodoceaceae; genus Amphibolis; species Amphibolis antarctica. The sequence goes on from JAMKPZ010004619.1 coordinate 189, forward strand.
GGGACTTCCGGTGGACTGCGCAGGTGAGGATGATTGCGGAAAATGAATCGTTGGGAGGGGATTTTTTTACGCGGGTGTCATCGGCAGGAGGGGATTTTTTTCCGTGGGCTTCTTTTTTTTGAACACTCTCTCTCTTCATCAAACAACCGTTAATCTTTCATCCAACGGGTGCCTACAAAACTCAGTTCTGTAGGCGCCTACAGAACCATTAAACTCGTATTTAAATTATGTCTAACAATTATAACTTCAACCATTTTTGAATGAAATATTGCATTATAAGAAAGATATTTTTATCATGCATTTACCTTCTCAAAATTTAATTTTATACTTAAAAATGCCATTTTCATCATAATATCTAAGTTAATCTAGATTATCATTTCATGTCAAATTTCTAAATAATTACCTTATTCACCATCATTATCACCTTAATTCCTTTGGTAAGCTTGACAATTGTGCCTTGCATGCGTGGTTGAAGGGAGATGAAACAAGGAATAAGGTGGCGCTAATGGTATATACTGAGTATAAGTTAGAAATTTTATATATATATATATATATATATATATATATATATATATATATTAGGTAAAAAAGTGATAAAAAATACATTTACATTGAGTATATGGTATAATTAATTTTATAAATAGATGTTAATTATGGTTGTTAGTCACGAAATTATATAAATATTAAAAGCTTTTTTTACTACAGTGACATACATATGTAATATATAGTAACAAAAAATATTTTAAAGATATCAAAAAAATCAATTACAATAATTCAATCAACCAAATTAAAATATTCAAACTAGGAAGAATAAAAACCACTATTGTTATCTAAAAACAACAGAAAACACCAATGTTACCTCAAAAAATACAAAAAAATCAACAGATATGGGGAATAATGTTAATTTATTAATCAAAATATTTTACATGGAATCAACTCCATGGAATTTTCTTTGTAGATGGACATGACGACCCATTGGTGGAAACCACATTCCACCTCCAAGTGGGAGATACTCAATGAAATTTAAAATTAATTAAGCATAGAATATCCACTTTATTATATATACAAGTTTGTATTCAATCTTCACTTGATTAATTAATATAAGACTATTCTAACATCATCATTAACTTGTAATTTATTTATATACTTATAAATGTGTATTAATAAATGTAGATGAATCTATTTTGATATTACATAAAATCTCAACAATTCATCAAGTATAGATTAAATCTCTTCTTCACTTATAGTCTATTCATGTATTTATATGTAAATTAATATAAATAAATATACATGAAGTTACTCTGATACCATATAAAAATTTAACAATTCATATAAATCTAGATTATTCATGTATGTATAAGTATTTAAAGATAGATATATACTTAAACTTACTTTGACATCATGTAAAATTTTAACAATTCATATTAGTTTAGATTATTTTTCATCTTCATTTGTAGTCTATTTATATATATTTATGAGTATATAAACTAATTATTCTAACATCATGTGAAATTTTAATGATTTCAAGTTCAGATTCTTTCTCTTCTTCTTTGCTCATAATTTATTTACATATATATTTATAAGTATTCAAACAAATAAAAAAAGAAATATGTACATGAATATACTTTGATACCATGTAAAATCTCAATTCAAAGTTGGATGATATCAAAATTATCTATAGATGATAGATGACCAAGTTGGTCAAGATTGATGGTTTGTTTTAACTGCATTTCCACTCCTCCAAAACCCAACCTCCCCTGATTGAGATTGTCCCATGCATTCATTTTTGGCTTGATCAAACACATATATATATATAATATACTCAGTCTTTTAGTAGCATTTATAGAAAATCAATTTTATAAGTATTCAAATTTAAATTATTCTTTTGAAATTTTACTATTTTCACTGAAATGTGATAGTTTGGTAATTTTGGTATTTTGAATTTGGAATTGAAAAGAGAGGTGGAGAGATTTAGGAAGAAAGAAAACGAGATGATAAGAATTAATCTTTTGATGGATTCTCACCTGTTAGATTGAATACTTATAGAATTAATTTTCTATATGTACCACTAAAAAGTATTATCCCATATACGTATGCATGTAGGTTTGTATGTATATATGTATATATGTATGTATGTCATGTTTAGGGTATAGTATACGCGCGTGATGAATGATGATAAAAAATATTAATGCGATGGAGATGTGGGCAGGAGAATAAATTAATGGTCATTCAACACTCTCCACATACTTTGTGTGTGTGTGTGTGTGTGTAGATGTTTGATCTGCCCATATGCCCTTCACTGTTTTGTGGGAGCTAGAGAGAAAGGTGTGGAAGAAGGAAGGATCGAAGAAGATCTACTGATCATCCAGAGGCGCAGCTGCTTGGATCTGCTGCTGCAGCTAGGCTAGGCAAAATCACGCGTACAGATCAAGCTTAAGGGCTGGGTGAGTGGGCAGATTTGGTTGTCCTCCATCCTGCATGGATGCTGCTCACTGGCCACAGGTGAATATATTCACTGTGTGTTCGATCTAGCTGCTCTTGTTCGATCCCCTTGATTAAATTTCATTCCTCAGTTCTTGTGGTGTATTAATTTGTACTTCCATCGATCTCCACCACACCATCTCTCTCTATATATCTATATATATAGAGATATATATATATATATATATATCGAGAGAGAGAGAGAGAGGGAGAAAAGCTTGTTTCCCACCAGCCCAGATGATTTTTGATGCGCTGTTGATTTGTTTATGGGATCGATTAATGAGTAAATATGTTCACCGTAGAGGTGTTTGTAGAATTTTGTTGTTTGGTTGACTTTGTCATCTGCTTTTTGTTCGATCCATGTGGCTTTTTTTGGGGGAGGATTTTGCTAGCTGCTCACTTTTGAATGAAAATTTCCTCACACAGCACAAAATTAAAAGAATAAAAGCAAGCACAGCATGCAGCAGCTAGCTTTATCTTTGCTATTGCTTGTTCTTATCCTTTGTTGTCTACTGATTTATATTCTTCCCTTCTTCGATCCTAGCAGGAGATTGGTCTGCTGAAGCCTCTTTCTTGCTCCTCTTCTTCTTCCTATTCTTCTTCTTCTTCTTCTTCTTCATCTTCTTCTTCTTCATCATCATCATCATCTTCTTCTTCTTCTTCCATGGTGCTACCAGCATCATCAATTGCACCATACACCACAACAAGAGCGCCACAGGTGATAGAGAGGAGGGCGAGGCCGAGCAAGGAGCACGCCCTGCACTGCCCAAGGTGCAGCTCCACCAACACCAAGTTCTGCTACTACAACAACTACAGCCTCACACAGCCAAGGTACTTCTGCAAGACATGTAGAAGGTACTGGACTGAGGGCGGCTCTCTCAGAAACGTTCCTGTTGGGGGTGGGTCGAGAAAGAACAAGAAACCCACCGCCGCCACAGCCGCCACCGCCGCCGCACCACCACCACCGTCGGCTATCGTGAACCCTAATTTCCAGCAAGTGAAGGACTACAGTCTGCCCTTCTACGCCGACGACACCCCATTTGCTCCTCCGCCCGATTCAACGGTGCTGTACCCAAGTGGTGGTGGTGGTGGCGGCGCTGCTCTCCACCTCCCAACCTTCTTCTCCGGCGCTGCTCCTGCTAATTACCCCCCCATGAATGCTGCCGCCAACATGCAAGAAGACGGCGGGAGCCTGATTCTTCCTTTTCAGGATCATCAGCGCCTCCCGCACATCCCTCCCACCACCCCCTTCCACCAGAACGGAGGGCAAGGGACCAGTACCTCTTCTGGGCTCTGGCATGATGGTGGTGGACCTGCAGCTTGGTGATCGATCACAATATTCTTGAATCATCAGAGCAATCTGAGCAGGAAATATACATATATATTATCATCAACCCCCTTGATTGTTATATACATATATACATATCTATATACATATATATATATATATATATATATGTGTGTGTGTGTGTGTATGTATGTGTGTGTTCAATTTCTTCAAGAATCAAGATCTCCTCTTGGGAAGCTTCGATTTGAGCTCTCACCTTTAAATGGTCTGTGCTAATTAACAGCAGAAACCATACTTAATTCTGATTTGTGTTGTGATGACATTAATTGTTTGTCCTCCCACGGCCTGTTAATTTGATGCATGAATTATTCCTCCTTCATCACCTTGCCTGTTTATTAATTAATTATCGTTTGTTCTTCTTCTCTTGCTGTGAAATTGACGCGAGATCTCATGTATGATTCAGCTTTTGCATATTCGATCCATCTCCATCAAATTAAAACTGGGTTTTAATCTGTGAATTAAATTTCCTTTTGATGATGGTAGCAGTAGTCCTTTTGATCGATATCATATTATCATCCATCACAGTATAAAAGGAGGTCGATCTCAGTTTTGTTACCTTAAAAAGTGGTCGTACATATATCCCTCAAACATATATTGAATTTGACTTATTTTTATATGCATGCATCTATTTTCTTCACCCATTATCGATTAACTTTGAATTAATTAGCTACTGCTAATTTACAGGATGATTTAGATTTCATTTGGTTAGAGTTTTTTTAATTTCAAGAGTAAAAGAAAATAATTTTTAAATTTTGTATCAAACATTTTTTAAACTTATTTTAAAAAAATTATTTTAAAAATATTTCGTATCATCGTTACGTTGAAAATAATTTTTAATTTAAATTAAAATCATACCAAACGAAATTTTAATTTTAAATGTCACTATAGACATATTTTCTTGTAATGTTATAAATTTTTAAAAGTTATGTTTACGCAACACTTATAAATATATAAATAATTTATAAGTACGAAGAAAAAATGTTGAAAATAGTTTTACATTATTTAAGCTGAGATTAAATAATTTTAAGTAAGACTTTCATATATCATACCACATGTATATATATTACATATATATTTGCTGGTAGTATTGTATTCTTAAGAATTTTCATATATATATATATGTAAACATACGTACATATATGTACCTCTGGCCTGCTGCAACTTGGGAGGCCAACCCACTTCTCCACTTATGTGGTAAAATCAATCATGTTCATGCACAAATCCAAACAGCTGAGTGGTTAATTAATTAATTAATAATTTGATAACAGCTACAGCATCATCAAGATACACGATGGTTGAATAACTGAACAAGATCAGATCAACATCATCATCTCCAGAGAAGAAGTAGAATAACAACAACTTCTATTAAAATGATGCTAAAACTTCATTAGTATAATAAACTTATCTTAAGATAATGATTATAAAAAGAAAACTTGATGCATTATCCATCTGCTGTAGATTAATTTGAAGCATATGGTGGATCCCTGATTGTGTGTGGTGAGATACCGGGACTGTTGTGTAGTGTGGTGGGCTGCATATGTTTTCCACACCACCCCCCGCCCCACACTTCCTGAACCGGCATGCGTTCTTCTCCGCCCATGTCCTTTCGTACAAAAGCTCTGAGAGGTCATGTCCCATCAACCCAAAAGATTCTTCTGGCATGAAAGGATGGGATGTGGGAACTGACGCGAGTGGTTTGGAGGACAGGAATAAACATGTCTGTCTGTCCACGGATCATATCATCCTCCTCATGCTCCACCACCACAACTCACATGCTGGTCTCAATGTGAAATTTTAGTTTAATATCAAGATAGAGACTCGTTTGTTTTTATTTTATTGATAAAATTAATTTTATATAAACTTTTACATATTATTATTATTATTATTATTATTATTATTATTATTATTATATAAGTTTTTATGTAAATTTTTATCATACTAATTATTTATTATGTAGTTTAAATCTATTTATTTTGCTATTTTTAACTGCAGAGTTGAAGACAAACTAATTAAGTCCCAAATTTTGATTTTTTTTGCGGTGATTCATCTAAAATTATTTTAAAATATACTTTTCTTTGGTTGGAATTAATTAATTATCTTATGATTACCTAAATTTTTTTAAAAATTTAGATCTGATGGATGTACGTGAATCTATTATTGGGATATTATATAAAATTTTAATTCAAAATGAACCGACAGCGAATGAATATTAGTTGAAATTTAACTTTTTGTTACTGATAATGTAAGATTATTCTAATGTAGAATATTATTAATTCATGTTGATAAAAGAAGTTTCATCCACACTTTCTTTTATTCTTGAGGTTTTTGAATGAATCCATCACTACAATGGTAGCTTAGTTTTCTGCATCATTTGGTGCTAAAGATAATTAATTACATGCATGCGCATGGTGTTTGATTCTTCCGAATATTGATGTATGATTTAAAGACTCTTACAAGAGATGATAGGTAAGTGGGTTGATTCATTTTTTCTTGTTCTAACTTTCAATGTTGATGTATTATTTAAATCACCCTTGGCCTTCTCTTGATGGCATCTACATATATGGAAGTTGTTGGAAGTGATCCAAGTGGATGTGTTGATCTTGCTCATCTTTAGTGGTTATTAACAACATTGTTGGCCTTAATTATACCAATCAAGTGTGATGGTAGCAACAATTAGCACTTGCATGTAGCGATCAGCCAGTCACTATTACTTGAGCTAGCTAGTTCTACCAAGGAAAAGGCTATTGCATTACACTAATATATGGTTCATTATCTCCTCCTGCATGGTAAGAATTCTTCAAAGTTTCAACAATAGTGCATCATAGATCAAGCCTTGCTTATAGGTCACTTGCTCATAAATCAACTGATAAACCCTAGCACTTGCAGCAATCATCATACCATTCAAGCTAGCTAGTTCTACTAATATATATATACAAAAGTTATTGCATTATATTGATGTTTAAATTTCTCCTCCAATCTTGTTGAGAATTCTTCGAAGTTTCAATAATGTTATTGTATCATAGATCAAGCCTTGCTTTGCAAGATTAATGTCATGATGCTTTAATTTCATTAATTATCTGCTCTTTTCCCTACATCATAAGGTTTGAGTCTACCAAAGATGCTTGCAATAAATTAGCCTTCTCTACTCATGTGATTCCTCTTTGAAAGAAGCTGCATAAGATTGAGAAAGGATTAATATGAAGCATATATAAGAATTAATTTCATATTTGCAACAATTAATTAACAATACTACAAGAAAAACATGCATTAATGATGGATTCGTTTATGAATCCGTCACTAATGCTTTTTAATATAGTGATAGATTTTTAACTATTTGTCACTAAACATCATTGACATCCGTCACTATTTTGTAAAAGGGTTTTTGGCAAAACCCTCCTATCCTAACCCTTGCGCCATAACCCTTGTGCATGCTCTGCCTCATCGCACTTCACCCGTCTGTGACAGATTCATCCATCACTAAAAATAATTAATGACGGATTATGTAACTCTTACATATATAAGGTTGGTCATACATTAATATTTTATTAGTGATGGATCTGGTTCAATTTAGTGATGACACATTTGTCACTAATATAAGGTTGGCCATCCGTTTTTCCATTTTTTGTGACAAATGTTGTTCAATGTTAGTGACAGAAAATCCATTAGTAAAAAAACTGTAATAGTGACGGATGATCCGTCACTAAAGGCGTTATCTATCACTAAATGGCTTTAGTAGCATTTTATATTAGTGACTGATAGAATATCACATTAGTGACAAATTTTATGACATTTAGTAACAAAAAAATCCGTCACAAAAATCCGTTTTTCCTGTGGTGATAGACTATGCCAATTGGTTAATTACTAGCAATTCATCCCTATATATGCATATATGCATGTATTAAAATTGATGATATTCATGCTAACATTAATTCTCAATGGTCTACCCTTTGAGCATTGACCATTTTCCTCATATGATCGATCAAAAAAGTGTCTTAGCACTACATACTTTTTTCTACAAAAATACCCTTATATTTTATTCATAAGGCGGTTTGCAAAAAATTTGAAATTTATAATGAATTAGACAAAGAGACTGGGAAAAAATCCCATTGAAAAGAAAGATTGACAGGCCAACCTATTTATGTTGATGTTAATATCATCATATATAGGTACTGAATAATAATGGGTTCAGAAGTACTATCACTCAAAATCTTAACTCTTCTTTTAAAATTAAAAAAAGGATATGGGTAATGCATCATATTTTCTTGGTGTTTTTGTGGAAAGAAAAGCAGATTTCTTCATGCTAAATCAATCAAGTATGTAGGGGGGGGGTGCTCATATATAGATAAGACTAATTAATTAAGACCAGCATGGCAGGATGTAAACCACATATATGGCCCACTACCTACCATCAACAAGTTATCAAAAATAGATATATAATACCATATTGTGGAAATTCCCTAGATCAGCAAATTGATCTAGTACCATCAAGATCAGCAAGTTCCAAGATCCTTCTCCTTTGTACTATCATAACTTCTTGATGGAAATTTCCTAGATCCTTCTCCTTTGCCCCATCAAGTTCCAATTGATCCCTCCCCCCTTTAAATGAATCACTTCTTCTTTTTTCCTTTTCCCCCTCAGATGTGATTCTAGCTATACATCCATTAATTGTGAGGGCAAGAACAACAACTGCATATGATCATAAATAAAAGTTGTCTGCAAAAAATGATAACAATAATAATAAAACATGGAGCTGCATGATGATCTCCACACCATTTTCCATGGTTGGTCTGCTTTCTTCTCCATCTCTCTTACACCTTTGTCTTGAATCACACCCCACTGCATACGTTCTTCAAGGGCACATGCATGGGCGACCCCAGAAACATTCCATTTCCTCCTCCCACCCACCACCTTGAGATGTGTAGTGTGTTGAATATAATCCTGACCCACACCATCCCCTCATGTCCAAGCATTTCCTTGGGCTCTGAATGTGTTGAAAGCCTTGAATGTAGCTTAGATGCATCTATGAGAGTGTGATCCACATGTGGGCAGCGTGATCAAAGTGCAGGAATAATTTAATAATAATGTACCTGCGTGCAGACATGTGAATGAATTCTGTAGTGTACAGAAAATTAATGATAGACTGCAACATGCAGCTCAATTTCTCAATATCTGATCAGTAATAACACACTACAAGATGTTTTTAACAATAATCAAAATTTCAATACTTAGTGTTAGAATAGTCTCATATATATTGATAAATATAAGAAATATTAATTAATGAACTGAGCTTAATATAGAAAGAACTCTACTTACACTCATTATCAATTGATTTTGATACGAAATTTAAAACACATAGCAAATGTGAGGACGGGCATGCAGTGTTCATTTAATTAAGCTTTGTACTAGAGGTGTATTGTGCCAATGCTTTTTGGTCAGGAATTACTTTCTTGGGGGGCTCATTAATTGATATATGAAAGTATTAAAAGATTCATGTGATCACGGTGTTAATTATCTTGTTCATCAGGGATTTATGATCAGTTTTGTCAAATAATATATATCATCTAGCAGTTTAATTGTTTTTCCTTGGTTTGGGGGGTTCAGAATATTTGATATGTTTATATGAATTTGCTGAAATGGAAGGAAACAAGGAAATGTGGAGTGGGTTGCAGTTGGACGATCAATTGTGTAAGAGTTTCAGTAATCAATCAAGATATATATATAATATGTGAGAAAGATCATATCTAATCAATTGTTTTATCCCACGCACATCTCCCACCAATGCAGCAGATTGCTGTAGATCAATTTTTCTGGCCATTTCAGTTGAATTTAAAACTCTTCTATGAAGCACCACCACTCATCTTAATTGGTTGGTTACATTTCAGGTTTGATTCCTTAATTATTTTCTATTATTTTTTATTAATTATTTTCTATTGATTCCTTAATTATTTTTTAAAAAAGGAATAATTAGAAACGGTGAGAATTCAATTTCCATTGATGAGATGTTTGTATATGAAATGTCAAATGAGAAAGTGATACTATTGTACGATGAAATTTTTTTTCTCAACTTAACATATGAGAAATGATAAAAAAAAAAGTTACTTGTTCACTCACTTACTTATTCAGTCATTCATCACTCAAGTCACTCGTATTGAAAATCATTGATAACAAAATCTATGACTGTGCCCACTTATTTGAACTTGTCACTTACACGTGCTTATTGTTTACATCCGCCTGCTTATCACTCACACTTACTTATTCGTTATTTTTCAATTACCTGCAAATTTGTAAACCCTTACTCGTCGTCCCACCTCTGTCTTCATTGGAAGTAAGGAAAAGCTCACCAACATTGAGAAAGAAGAGTTGGGCAAAACATAAAAAAGAAAAAGAAGAAACGGCAAAAGATAGAAGAAAAATAAAGAAAAAAATGTAAAAAAAAGAGAAAAGAGTTTTTTATGAAAATGTTTATTTACATGGACATTATCTTTTATAAAAGAAATATTTCATATAACTTGTTTGTTATATCATTTATTTTTAGTATAATAATAATATTTATTTAAATTATGAGATTAATCCTATTAAATTCTAAAATATGAAAGTGATTAATTATCATGATTATATAACATAAAAGTGCAAATACTAACATTCACTGGAAAAAAATTATCATAAGCGTCACTGACTAATGACTAAAATTTAATCCCAATAATTACATTTTTTCACACATACACCACATAAACCCTATAATATACATGAATTAAACTTTTCATTTGGATTTTACTGCAGACGATGTAAACGCCTACAATAAAAATGACTTCATTATATTGGTCCTCATACCTTACATTTAAAGATGTACCATACCTGAGACCGATATGATCAAATTATTTATGCTATTAATCAACACAACTTAATTTAACAGACCATACCTAAATTGGACTTCTATGTTTTCATATTAACACAACATCAACACAAAATGAAACAAAAATGATTTTTTAATTTTTAAAAATTTTATACATTATATATGACTTGATAATTTGAATTTGTTAATAAATACTTGAGTTCCAATCTCACTTTTAACCATCCTTTGATATTCATAAATTATATTAATATTTAATAAAATAAAAAAATAATTAAAAATTAAACCATAACAAAACTAACCCAACACAAATCCAAATGAACCGTATTAGCCATGTTTAAGCTGCCAGCTAAAAAGTTAAACACAACCTAATCTGATAGCTACAAAAATTTGAACCTCATGATACGATCCATTGACATCTTAGTTGCGTTAATCAATAAAAAGGCTCTTTATCATTTTTTTTTATAATGCTAGTGGTTTTTACGCACTTCAAAAACACTATCTTACAGAAGCAAGAAACCTTCACATCCATTTCAACAAACACCTCATGATCTCCGGAATCCAAAATCCAAACATGCATCAAATGAACAGAACATCATTTGCCAAGCAAATCCGCCTTCCACCGACACGAGCCGCCGGTCCAGGCCTGTGATATGTAAACGCCGGTAATATTTTGCTTATGTCAGTGGCTATTGTTGACTTATGTACAGAGAGAACATTATTTGTGTGCCAGCAAAGTGGAAAATGTGAAAAACATGGCAAGCAGTCCAACAACCGATGGGGGATGATGATGATGATTCGTCAGCAGATACAGAACACAAGCCCAACTAATCAGTTCTTTGCATTTCAACTTTTTTTTTTTTTGGGGGGGGGGGGAGGGCTTTACTGTACAGGGAGGTTCCAACAGAAGATATGTACTCTGATACCAACCTTAGCTGCTGATATTTGTCTAGTTGTACAGTGACCGAGATAAGGCATCAGCCATCACCATTGATTCCAAAGATCCGGACCTTGTGCATGTTTGGGAACTTGGCAACCACAAGCACCAGAACGGCAAGTGTGTTGAGGAACAGCATCGGATACTTGTAATCCGTTGTGTGAGAGGCAATCAAGTACCTGGAGGAAGAAAAAGAAGAAAAGGCGGTGGCAGTCGTTAGTAAAGTAATTGTAACACAAGCACGGTTGATTGAAGATCTATCACTGGTTATATAATGTCATCATTCCTTTGAATGATTGGGATAGGTAAATCACATGCCAGACCACTTAGTGGAACTAAGTAAACCATATGATAACAGACCCCAGTCCACCTAGTGGAACCAAAAGCATTGATTGGTCGTCGATATTGATTCTTAGACACAATTATCAGAAAATTTTGTGAAACATGTTTGGATCAATTTCAAACATTTGGTCATTTGAGACCAGAGCTTATATTTGAAAATTCAGGATGCTCTCATACAAGATTTCACATTTAAAATGTGAGCCTTTTATACTCGTGGTTAGGAGTATATTTTCACATTTTTAAATATTTCAAAAAGAGGGAGAAGGAAAATGTATGGGGGGAAGAGTAACCCACCCTCTGCACTAGCCAATTTTCCTCAAATGCATATGCTCTCCTTTCTATTTGATCACTCTCTCACCTACCCATTGCTAGATCCCCTCTACATTGGTTTCCATGGCATATTTATAATATACAAACGCAAGGAACCATTACCCATGTACATGCTTCGAGCCTTCTATTTCATTGCCGTGATCGATGTAATAGGTGGTTTCATTCACACACATACAATCCTACGAATATCATGCATATGTACTTATCAAAGACGCAAAATGAAACCATCAAATGGATTGCCAGCATCGCAATCATCTTTTACTTTTTTAATGTCTGTTTTTTTACACGTAGTCATGTATAGTCTTCACCACCTTTTTTTCATCATATGCTTGCACTACGTATTTTTGCCAATCTTGTGGCATGCATGCATTATCAATCATTGCATGGCTAAACCACTTTGAGTCATGGTCAATTTTTCTTTCTCGCAAATACACTCCATTGATACCTCAATTCTTTATATTTTATTGTCAGCATCAACAGATAGACATGCGTAGAGATCTAACGCATAGATGGAGTTTTCTTTCAGAAAAAACAAATAGATGGACTTGCCATGGATAGACCATGCAATCAAACATCAAAGTGCCTATACATCATCAAGAGGAAAAACCAAAAGGCCAAAGCCAAGGTACATTTTGAATAGAGATTAAACCAGACCACTCTAGAAATCAGTAGGGGGTATAGGCCTTCTCTCAGATCATGGTATGATTCTTCATCGTTCAACATGTCACCCTCCTTGTTATGTAATTATGGGCCTTGAAGATTCAAGAAAATTTTGTCTTGAAACATGTGTCAGTTTGTCAATTCATGTTTGCCATTTTGTAAGATGTACACAATCATCTCAATTTTTTCTTGCAATGATGTCAATCATTTTACAGAAAGCAATAGGGCGATGTAGGATCATATGCAATGGGATCCTTATAAAAGCATTCCCTAATGGGTTGGGATCCTATCTCACACAGTTTTTTGTGTCAGTGACTCTGCTATTGAATGCTTGGTGAGAGTTTCATTGTTGACAATTAAGGAGAATGGCCACTAGACATAAGGATGTTCATTGTGATCCAAGGAAAGCTAATGATTGAGAGCATAGGAGAGTGATGTGCAAAACATGGGTTTGTCAAGTAGTGTTGCCATCCTTCATGAAGTGTTGAACATATTGTTATTAAACCGCCTAGTACGAGTGACTTACATATAGACCACCCTTAGTAGAGAATAATGTGCAAAACATGGGTTCATCAAGTAGTGTTGTCATCCTTCGTCATGTGCTGAACATTGCTATTAAGCCTCATAGTATAAGTGGCTTGCCTACAGGCCAACCTTGGTAGATGGATGAGAATCAATTGTGCGGTTCCTTCCATGTAAGCTCTAATTGCCCTGAGTTGGCCAACACACAAGAATATTAATGTGCTGGCATCAAGCTATTTCACATTGTACAAGGGCCACTTCTACATAGGTCATCATCTACCACTCCTAACCTTCTTTCCTTGGTGAGGAGGCATTGCAATGGTATGGCCACTATGTGTAAAAAAGGTGGGTAAAATATCACTCAAGCCTACACCCTTAAAGTAACATGGTGGGTACAAGCTTGTATATACAACATGTATACTCCTACCTACTCTTTGCCCACATTGGTGGATTGGGTAAATGGGTAACCAAGTAACCTGAAAAATTAAGATTTTATGAAAAAATCAAATGTTACAAGTCCACAACTATGCTTCATCAGAAAAGCACATTTACATCAAACATAAATTTGTTATTTGTTATTTGTTATGTCCTACATAATATAATCATAGAAAAAGCGTACATCCACACTTAAATATATTTATACTTATAAAGGAAGTTAATAAACTATCATTTAATTTAGTAGGCCAATAGGTGAGCGACTAAGTGTATTCCTCCACCATCAAACATGATTGAAATGGAATGAATGCTTAGCAGCAAAAGTTGATTGAACTGAAATGAGCATTACCTTAATTCTTGTTTTTAATCTTTCATAGTGAGATAAAGGATTTTTTGTCTTTGTAAGGGTGAAAAGCATCATAAAATGCAACCATGCATAAAGTCTCCTTCAATTATAGCAATAACTTCATTGATTGAACAATTGCAAATAACAATGGTTCTATATTAGAGTCCCTAGTACGACACAAATCACAAGATGGCATTCTCATTTCTTGTTTAACCACTTCTTTTTTTTCCTTTTTCTTTAACCACTTACTTTGAATTTACAAGGAGATGGGTGTTTACCATTAACTCCTTAATATTTGACCATATTTACAGACACTCAAGATGAGCCAAGCCTCTTTTATCTATATATTATCCATATTTAATTGTTATGGATATAAATATGTTTGTTCCTTATCCACAAAATGTTCATATCCATTTTCTTGCTTTTGTGAATTGTACCTATTGGTGGTTGCTTCATTTGTAAACAGCGAAGTTTGAAGTTGTCTAAAATTTGAGCCAAATAAATTTATAAATTCTAGCAATTGTGATAACTTCATTGATATGATGAATTCTATCTTTATACAACATATTTGTTAGGGATAATCTCTAATTAATTATCCTCAATGTTTTGATGAAGAATTAATGTTCCTAATCTTTAACAAAACTTATTTTGATGTTTAAGTGTTATTAAGTGCACACAGGAAAATATAGGTTTGAAAGAAAATTGCTAAATTCAAATTCCACGAAGAACTCGTTGCCTTTATGTATTTAACATGAGGAGCTTGTTGAATTTGAGAAAGCACAACGAAGAGTCCGTGGTCAATAAGTCACTGAATAAAGAGTTAAGTGTATTCGCAACGAGTCCATTGAATTCACGCATTCGACACAAAGAACTTGTTGTCAATAGAGAAATTCCACGAACATAACTTCATTGAATTTACCTAACTTTATAAACTTTGATCTGATTAATAGAATATATTTGCCACGTGAATTACACGTGCCTGTCTGTAATAAAATAACTGCTGGTCCTATGTTTTAGGAGATATATTTTTGCAGATAAGGAAGACGAAGGTCTAATGCTGACTTGGAAAATGAATTAACAAATCTCGTGCCGATTAATCCAGATCATTATGCTTGATAGATTGAAGATTAGATAATGTGGATAACTGAAGGTTATAAGAACATTTCAAACTGAAGAAAGTTTCAAAGCAGTAACCCACATTCAGCCACTTCAAAGACAGATCATGTGCTGTGATTGTTACAGGGATGAGATGATTTAAGCACTATAAATAAACCTATAATCAAGGCAATCGAATTTGAACCCTAGATCCTAAAAGTTCCACCAAGCTCAGAATTACAGAAGGCTGCTTGAGATTGAAGACTTGGAAAAAGCTCTGTTCGTGTGAAGATCTGAAGAAGTGATTTCTCCGTCCTTTGTAATTCTCAATTTGTGAGAAAAACTCCCTTTGATGTTGTTCTAAACATGTAAGTTTTTCTCAGCACTTAATTTGAGTTTAATAGCCTAACTACAAGGGTTGTTTGTAGTAAACAGAGTAAGGAAGAAGCTGTACATTGTCTTTCAGATTGCTCTAGGCTTTTGCAACGAAGAGTTTGTTGTGAAAGGGGTTTCTCAATGAAGAGTTCGTTGAGATAAGGGAATTTCAATGAAGGGTCCGTTGAAATTCAGAGTACTCAACAATATACAGTGGGCTGTTGATTGAGGTTTAGTTGCATGTTAAACCAAAGTACACTAGGATCTATACAACTATCAGTGAGCTATATTAGATAGATTTAATCTGCAAGATCAAAGACTTAGACACTAGGTTGGGAGTGAATCAAAAACTCTCGAGATTAGTGAATTCTTGAGTGAGGCTCAAGGAATGGAGTATCCAAGTTGGGGAACCACTATAAATTTTCTATGTTGTGGTTTGTTTATTTTTTAAATTCCGCAAAGTTTTTTAAACAAACTATACAACTTAATTCACCTCCCCTCTTAAGTAGTCATAGATCCTACAATATTTCACAATTGACTGTGAAGAAAAATTATACTATAATTAAAACTCAATTTGATTTATTTATTTTATTATTCTATTATATCGGTATTGTAGTATATTGAATTACTATGAAATAATTAAATATAATAGTATTTTGAATATATGATAGAATTTTTTATTATTCTAGCATATATTATTGTTATTATTAGAATTTTAGAATTTAATCATTAAAATTTGTAGATACATATTACTATTAGCTTGACTGCTGTACCATCTTAGTGTTGACTCTAGTTTGGTTATTTAACACTTATATTGAATTCCTTTCATTTCAATCATTGATAAGAATTGATAAGTTTCAATCAAATTAATCATTTTGACTAGTTTTTTTTACATATACGATAAAGCACAATTCTTTCTTACCTACCCAAAACAATCATTAGCAAATCATTATCTTAGAACTAACCTGCTCAGATCACTGTGCATAATTTGTAGTATTTGACACCTTCTGACTACATGCCAATAAAATTGGTAAGACATCCAACCACTCAGTGATTCAGGAATTGATTTTAAAAACCTTGGCATGTCTGTACAATTAAAATTTAAATGTACTGGACCAGCTGAATAGGTACTGACTTAAAAAAAAGTGAATAGGTCTTCGCTACTTACAGTACAACTGGCACAACAGTCAAAAATTTTCTGTTCCTTGTCAACTGTTTGCCATTGTCCATCTGTTCCCACCATGTTAAAGTATTGTACATGCCCTGGTCTTCAGCAAATGGAGTCCCTTTTTTCCAGTGGAAGAAGTGATAAGTCATCTGAATTACAAAAAAAAAATGGAATCAAGCATCCAAAAATATTTAAACATATAAGAAGAACAACAGAGGTGAAATTCAATGGGAAAGAAAAGCAGCAGCAAAAAAGGCAGACACAAAATAAGCAAATTATTTTTGTTGGCTTGGAGCAATATGGGGAACTTTTGAATTCAGGAAGCACAAACAATAAAGCATAATACATAACCCATGGCATCCAAGAATTATAGATAAAAAGCTCAAAAAATCAAACTTTAGGAGAGAGAAACTTGAGTTAATAAAAAAATTGGCTGTCCCCAAAAGCCATATTCACCTTTCTAATTCATCAATCAATGGGAAGAAGAATTTCTTCTGATGAACCACAAACATTGGCCGTCGTGTTATAAAGGTGACACTAATACTGATGAATATTACAGTTTTTAAATTTTTTTAATTAGCTCATTGGTGCCTCAATGAATCAATATCAGGATTTCGGAATTGGGAAAACACAACCACCAGATTGTAAGCCCGTAACAAACAAAGAATAAAACAAATAAAGAAGCGAAGCCCTCAATTTCTTGCGCAACAGGCTACAGCTACCAATTACAGGCGATCCACACCTTTTTTAAAAAAAACAAAAAAACAGATCTTTGAAGAAAATGATCAAATACCCGACATGCATGGCATCCAATTCCCCTCCTCTCCCAGAAGGAAAGAGAGAAAAAAGAAGAAGCAGAAAACTGCAGTTTCAGAATCTCTTACAGCGAAGTGCGAAAGATTGACGATAGTCCAGGCCATGCCGGGGGAGCAACCGAGCAAGGACAGGACGAGGATCCAGGAGAAGAACAGGATGAGGATGTAGGTGGTCCACACCCCCGGGTACATGAACCACTCCGTATTCTTGTTCAGATCCGGCGGCGGCGACGTCTGCACGTACAGCTTCGGCATCGCAGCCACCACAAATCTCAACGCCCGAGTTCCCGGCAACACCAGAATCGCACCGAGCAAATCCGGGGCACCCCGCCTCGACCTCGACCACCCCCTTCGCTCTCCTCCGGAGGTCTCAGATCACGCCCTATTTGGTACGAACGCGCGATGAATTTGGGCGAGTGGGTTTTTCCGTAAATATGTTTGCTCCCCAGCTCTCTCTCTCTCTCTCTAGCTTTTATTTGTTTATTTATTTATTTAAATAAAGATGACGTGGCACAACCACAGGTGTCCACGTCACCACATCTTTATTGTTATTATTTTTGAAAACAGGCGTAAACCAACTTCAAAGTTAATTCAAAAATAAACTAAGGCCTTGTTCATATATCACTTTTATCTTTTACAAGTATTTTTAATTTTTATCACTATTTTCACATTCCTTGATATACTCTTCTAATTCTTTTTTCATCACATCTCCTATCACATCAATATCTATATATTTTAAAAAATATTCTTTTATAATTTAATTAAACTAACCAAATATATACCAATACAAATTAAATTCTCCCTATAATATTTATATTAAATTTTAAATTACAAAACTTCCATCCAGGCCAACTAAAACTTGTCCTAGCCAACTGGAACTTCTGTCCTAACTACTCGTGAACACACCTTAATATTAATGTTTAAATATTTTTTTATTAATATTTTCATTTTAAATATTGATTATTTACTATTATATGATTAATTTAAATATTTCAAATACTTTTTATTAATATTTTCATTTTTAATATTAATTATTTACAATTACATTTACGACAGGTTTTTTAAAAAAAAATTATGAAAAAAAAAAAATGAAAAATCGACGATGGCAAGAAATCACGAGACTATGTAAAGGCGAAAAGAGAGGACCAAAGCGGAAATGCACGGGACTTCGGAGAGCATGCAAGGAGCAAAAAATTGTTCACCGAAAGAGCGGTAAAAAATGATTTTCCTTACTCTGAGAGTGCCGAAGTGGGAAAAGTGAACATACCTTAAGATTTCATTTGAGGTTAACTTGAGTTGACTTCTAAAATTATTTCTAATATTATTATTATTATATAAATTTTAACATATAAATTTCTATCATCTTAATTACTATGTAATTTTAACTTTATTTATAAAACTAATTCTAATTTTAACTTTCAAAGCTAACGAGACCTAATTCTTGATTTCAATATCTATATTAACTTCTTTTATTTCATCAACAGTTGGATTAGGAAAGGAGTGTTTTGATCAAAAGACAACATTAAAGTAAATTTCATTCAATATCAATATGATATTTAGGTCTTATTTATTTTTATAAGTGTCGACATTATAAGTCACTGGAACTACAACTTTAACGTAACCAACCTTGAAACAGCCTACAATTCCTACGTTTGGAGTTCTACGA